>JAAGAY010009426.1:0-17237 GCA_011801015.1 Ardeotis arabs
CGGAGCCCCCTTCTAAGCCACCCCCCAACATTTCCCCCTGAAAAAACCTGGGGCAAAAAAAAAAAAAAAAAAAAAAACCCAAAACAGGGAAGTCGGGATTCTGGGAACTGGCCTTTTGCTCCCAGCAGGGAACTGGGATGTAGTTAGAACATGCACCTCAGCTCCACGGTTTAAAGAAAGCCAGAGGAAAAGCAAGTATGTTGTTAGTAGATTTATATTCCTCTACAGTACTCTGCACTCTTAAGGGCCCCCATATTAAAAACATGCTGAAAAACCATTATTCCAGGGATCAGCTGCTCTTAGCAGATCTCTCAGGGTTTCCTTTCCTGCAGTCACTGCACCCCTGCTCCTCCGCAGTTCCCATATATTTTGTACCCAGAGAACTAGACAAATACAATGATTTTGCCAGATAAGGCAACATTTCCTGACAGTGATAGTTACTAACTCAAGCATGAAAAAATAAAAAATAAAATCTACATTTCGTGTCTTTATAATTGATTACACCCCACCATAGTACAAAAGAACAAAAGCACATTTTCCAGTATTTTAATACATATGGGAACCTGAGACATAATCAGGAAGGCTATTTCATACAGAAATAGGTTCAGTCTTCCAGAGTTCAGAAAACTATTCAATTTCTTTAAAAATATCTCCCAAATCCCAAGGCAGATTAAATCCAAAAAATGTGGAATAAAAATCAGTCTGAAGGCCCAGGTTAGCGTAAAGCTTGACGAGATTCATTTTCAGTCCTTGGCCAGGGTTTATTTTCCTTCCCATTTACACTCAACAAATCACTGCCTGCACATTCATTTTCTTTCTATTTCATGTTATTACCTGGACTTACTCAAAATAAAGAAAAAGTCCTGACCAAGGCTATGGCACCTGAAACGGTGCCAGTCATCACAAGAGAAACGCATAATCCAGCAGAGATGCATCATTCAGCTCAGCAATACTTCAGCTGCTTGCTTGGCACTGTTCTTTTTTAATCTCAAATACATTGCAAGGTGGAGTTTATGGGGAGCAGAGTTTATGGCTAGCAAGCACTACCAAACAGCTGGTGAGAGGACACCATTTTCATAGGCACAAAGGGCATTAACTGACACCTAATTTACAAAGCTAATTAAATGTGCATCAGAGGAAAACACGCAGAAATGCCAGATATCTGTGGAAACTCATGCTGGAGTATGAAGAGCCCACCAGCTGGTTCTGTGGCAGGGAGCCCCAAAGAGCCATTAATCAAGTGTACTCCAGTCTTTCCTAAATGCGGTGTCTGCATGCTCACCACGCGGCGTGTTTGGAAAGTGAAAAGCGGGCACATGTGGAACATTTCTTTTCAGTAAAGCAATACCTCTCCTGTTCAACTATTTCAGGTTTTGAATTTTTAAAAATGTTTAGGATTTGATCTTCACACATTGAGTCTTCCAGTGTCACTAATCGCTATAGACCATAGGTAAAATGCGCGCGAGTTTGACACACGTGGCGCCTACTGACACAGAAGTGCCCACGTTACCAGTCACAGAGCTTGCTTAAGTCAGTGGCAAAATTCCCAAACAAAGGTCCCTTGCAAAGGGACTAGGTCTTTCTGAAGAGCATTTTTCTTTACAAGTAAATCTTTCCACTTAGACAAATATCCATTACACCATTTCTCTCTCTTTCTCTCTCATAGACACACACAAAAAATAATTTACTCCTTAACTTTATTTCTTAGCTGCAATTTACCTCTGAAGTCAGGTCAATATCATCTTTCCTCACAGAAACAGTGTAACTGAACAGATTTGCAAATTTCTAAGAGTAATGGTACAAAAAAGCATTTATAAAATGTATTACATCATACTGGATTTAGTTTTAGTCTGGTTGGACTTTTCCAGGTACATCAAATACATGCATTATATGTTCTAAATCCTTCCTATTTTGAGAAAATATGCATCCTGTGTAATTCAAAACATCAACTGAAGTGTGTACATTACCAATAAAAGGTAAAAGTTTTAAAATCTTCATTCAAAATTTAAGTTTAATTTATATAGAGTTAATAAGTGACTATATATTGACTAGTCTAACATTTATGGCTTTCACTATGATTCAGAAAAATCATCTATTTCTCCTGCTATTCATGAGTAGAACACATTTATCATAACTATAATAATAAAAAACCTTCCAAATACTATTAAGCATAACTATTATTCCATTATCAAATGAAATATTAATATGAGTATAACTCTACCTATTTCTACCTTACAAAGGATCCAAACATAATCACATCTATCAGTACTAAGTAGTAATTTAATTTAAGGGATGTGTTACCCTATCTATTCCCTTGATTTCATGATGGGTCTGTAGATGCATGGTATTTTTCTTAGAACTATAGATTAAGGATCATATAATTTATGAGGATTTAAGTTGTCACAAAAAGAAAGAGATAATTTTACCCCAGGCTTGCAGAAGAAAGCTTTAAAATAGAAACTAACTTTTAAAAAGATGAGGGGGAGGGGCAGCCTAAAAACCTAAAAAAACGCAGAAGGCAACTAAAAAACTAAGCTCATAATTATTTTCATTTTTTTTACATCACTCATGATCGATCTTGAAAGGTTTTGGATTGGAAAATACTGATACATTTCTGTTCCAGTAATTCCTTCAGTATTCAGGACTGCACATCCTTTCTTACCAAATCTCAGCTTCTGTCTCTTGAATTTCAGTCCTGTTCATTCTCTAAAATATTCCTTCACCGCTCCCTAAAATTCTCTATTGTCCTTTCAGAAAGGGAAGAATCACTTCAAGCCCAGCCACTCTCCCTCTCTAAGATGCTAGGTTTCAAACTAGTCCTAGCTTATTCATGTTCCTTACCGGATACAAATGTGGCTGGTTGGGGAAGAATAAAAATAGATTAAGAGATAATTCTTACTAAAAACCCCATATATCTGTATAAATAGCAATTTGGTTTCTTTGATTGGGTGTAGGACAGTTATTTTTAGTTTTTGTTTTAGTGGGGCTGTTTGTTTTGGTTTTTTTTTTTACAGTGTAGAACTAGTATTAGAAAGGACACTGTAAAATCCCAATAGAGACAGGATCAATCATCACTGTAGTAACACCATCTCACACAGTTACTTTATAGTAAAATCTTGGCTGGTTTTCTGCATTGGCATGAATAAATGTGTATTAATAATCTCGTGGAGAAAACAACCTTTTGGCACTGAGGACAAAGCTTTTTGTTCACTTTGGCACAAAATCAGTTTCCAAATTGATTTCATCTCACATTATTGAAACAGTTCATAGATTCATTTAGAGTATGTGAACTCTCATTTTAGTGCCTGATAATAATCCAAAAGTACCTTTGGTGTTCATTACTTAATTGGTTCATAATTATTTAATTATCAATACACCTGCTAACCATTAGAGCACTGCAGTTTTAAGCAGCTGAAACTAAACAGACAAAGGACATTATAAAAATAGCTTCACTACCATTATACACAGGTTTATTCACAAATTTCATGCTGTAGAACTTAATTTTATGCCAAAGACTAAATCAGAGAAGAAAATCAATCTAAAAATCTAGAAAATTAAAAAAAGATAAGAGCACAATTGTTCGTAGACAAGCGTACATTTGTCTTTTCCCATAAGCCCAATGGGGTTTCACCCAAATCTGAAGTCTAGAAAAAGATCATCTCAATTTTAAAAGTTTCAGGCTAATTTCTAGAAAAGTTCTGCTTCAGCTGAAATAACCCATCAAGATGTTCCTGAATTATATGTTGTCTCTTACTAGAAGTGTGTCCTTAACTCTGTATTTCCTCATTTCCTAACATTCAGAAAGTCTCTGCTTTGGTTTATTGTCTCGACCTTCTGAAAAAGAGACCTCTCTTACATTCCCACCACCGCAGCCCAACTCATTTACACCTTTTGCGCAAGAGAAAAAATACATGAGGCAAACCAATATATTCCATACCTTACTACTGCAGGAAAAGACACCTAGTACCCAGAATCATAGAATCACATGGTTGGATGGGACCTATAAGATCATCTAGTCCAACCGTCTTCCCACTACCATTGCTGCCACAGCAGCAGTTCTGCCACACAGAACTCGCGCACTAACACTGAAGTTAGCTGACCGCAAGTGCTAAAAAGCCGTAAGGAAGACCAAATACGCCGGGCCTGCTGCCATCACAGTGGCAGCAGCGTGGAGCAGAAGAACAAAGGGTGAAAGGTTTAAATCCCTGAATTTCTCCTCCTTACTTTTATGAGCCATTCCTGTGTGAGAGGCTTTTTTTGTTTTTTTCACTCTACCTACTTTGGATCTTCCTTGCTTTGTTTTAAGTCCTGCAGCGTTTAAGGCTGTCGTGGCTGTATCACACCTCCCAGCAAGGTCTAACCCACACAGAGTATGAGACTTGCAGCTGAAAAGGGTGTGATGTGCCTGGATACCCAGGCTCAGTAGATCCAGGCCCCCTCCATAGCTCGCAGGGGAGTAAAAGTCAGATCACCAAGGCTCCAGTGAGCTCCCATTGAGTTTCCCTTGCTGAGAGGTGCAATGACACTGCTGCAATGCCATTCATTTATGGGTCTCGTGAGTACAGGATGGCTTTACTTCAGTGACAGGGTTTCAGAGTCTCTACAGAAATGACAGCTGCCACAGCCTTTCTGCAAGTATTTTGCACAGAGTTCCCAGTAAATCTTAAATCACCCTCTAAATCTTTAAAACAAAAACAGTAAAAAGCAAGTGGAAGCATCACAAGCTGTTGTAGCTTCCTACTTCAAACAGAACTGGTACAGCTAAATTCTCAGAGATTTGAGTACTATGCCATTTTCAGCATAGTGGGAAATCCCAGTTAATCAACTCCACACGTGTAAACAAAGGTTGCAGAACAGTTTTTCATATGGACTTGTATATTTTTCCCCTGTAAAGCTGCATGCACATCCCCTTTGAGCAGGTAGACTGGGTCGTTCAAACGGGACCAAATACGTATAAACCGTGGAGCAGAGAGAAGGTCTCAAAGCACAGATTTCGCACAGAGAAATGGGCGGTCTATGCAGTAACAGCACACATGTTTATAAGCCAGTCTGCTCATCTCCCCTGCAGATAAACAGAAAACATCCTCCTACATTTTGGCTGCATTTAATCTCTTGTTTCTGAGAGGTCACGGTCTTCTACATATAAAATATCGGCTTAATAGCAGTCATCTCTGGCAACAAGAGTCCTATCCAGTTGTGTTTTAGATTTGTAACAGCTAACTTTTCATAAAATTAAGAGATCTGCACAAGCAACATAGCATTAACTGTATTTCAGTTTCATGACATTAACCACATCTACTATTATCAGCATCAGATTGTTCCTTCTTTTTGTTTAGTTCTAATTTTCCATTTCAAAACACTTTTTTAGTAACCAAGCTCTAATTAATTGCATATGCATTTCCCCAGTCTCCAAGAAAAGCCTAACATCAGCATTATATGTATCAGAAGCATGTAAACATTTTCCAAATCCTATCTTTGCTCCTACATCCTCCTTCCACAAAACACCTACATACCCACACAAAACAACATAGAAGCATCTCACGGGTAATAAATTCCTATTTACTCAACTTCAGGAGTTATCAAGCATTCACCGTATTCATTGATTCAAAAACATCAAAGAGGACACTCCTTTTTTGCATTATCAAGCAGTTTGAACTTTGTTTACCTTCCCACCTTGTAGGAAACAACTCAATTATAAATAAAAGTGAGCACAGGTATTTTGTTAAATCCTTTCCAGGTCAGAAGAACAGAAGCAGCTCGGTGACGAGTCCTGGCCTGCCACCGGTCACATGTTTACTGTCAGGTTCTGGCAGGGCTGCACTACTCACAGTCAATTCTCCTCAAACCGAAATCCTGACATGTCAGGTACGCTATTTATGTAAGAGAAGGCTATTGGTAAGGCTATTTTGTAAGATTCAAAATACTGCACTAAATGCATTAGTAATTTAAATGAGTCTATGAATTATCCTTCAAAAAACAATTGCAGGATTGCACATGACAAAAATAAAGCCTGAATACTATGTCAAGTGCAAGGCAGCCACGAAAGCATAGACAGGGCAAAAGAAAGAGCACAAGCACACATGCATCAATACATTGGGCTTGATTCAGTTGCTTAAATATAGGTCGTCTAGTGATATTTTATATGCCAAGTGTGGAGGACCTCTAAGTCAGGCTAGCAGATACAACACAGGACCGACAGGAAGAGTCATTCTCTTCTGGACTAGCAGTGGAAAGGCAAAGCAGGACATGTTACAGCTCCTCAAATGGCCCGAGATGCCTTTATGCCCCAGATCCAGCACAGCATGTCAGTATGACCCTGAAGTAAATTATATACTTTAATATTTTGCTGAACAGAATAAAAATAAGTAGGCTGTACTGACTGGGAAAACCAACCCAGTGCTCCTGTGACCAACTCCATAGAGCAATTTATCTCAGTGTCCATAATCCCAGTCTTTCTAAAGTGGGTAACGGCCCCATTTAATTTTACATACTCATGTTACTTAATTGCCTCAGCTTCCCAGCTCATATTTGTTTTCTGCATCCACAAAGTAATAAGCTGGTGAGAATTAAACTTCTTTGCCATTTATGCTGAATCTACTGAATGGCTATAAAAGTCAAAATAATTAAAATTATATAAACCCACTATAAATAGATAAACATAACCAATTTGACTAAGGTCTGTCTTGGATTCAGTCTTGCCTTACAGAAAATGTGTTTTCTAATGCCTGCCTGCATCCAACAGTCACATGGATTCACCAGCAGGTTCGGTCATGCTCTTACATTCAGGATCACAGTTGGCACCAGTCCGCAAGCTTCATGCTACTTTTGAATAACCTACGCACAGGGCTGTGAGTTTTTTAATATTTGTAGAACAACTTCTGCTTTAGTTTGACTCAACTCCAGTTTCAACTTGCACGTGTTTGGCTTTGCAAAAACCCGATGTTTGAATTCAAATCAAATTATTAAGCAATCTTCTAGTTGTAAAATTATTTAGAGCCTTAAGCCATGCTTCGTCTTTTATTGTATTAGGAACATGAAAATCATTTACCAGGTATTTAGTTTGCATAATTAACATAAACTATTTGCTGCAAATTTTAATGAAGTTGGAAATATTTTGCTGATACGTAGTGCCTTCAGGAGAAAGGGCAGTTTGTTAGCTAAGTCTGAAGTGCTTAAAACCTCTGATTTAGCACCACACATAATGAAATCAGGGACATAATTTGCAGATACCATGCCTAAAAATTACTAATACTAATAATACTCATATCTCTCAAAATTTTTTTCCTGCCGATTTCTATTTCTGTTCATGGAATGAATTCAGAAAGACAGACTCTGCTAAGTTTCCTATACAATCTCTTTCTAAGGAGATTAGAATGCTTACCTTTACATTACAGAAATTCTATATTATACATATATAACGTATTTCAGATGTGTAAATATAGTTCGAGCATGCTATACTTTAGTTACCATTAATATTCTGACAGAAACTTCTCTGTAAAATTCATAATTTAAGGAGTTCTTTTTCCATTGTACCATGAAACAGCAATATTGTAAGATGGCATTTAATTTACATTAAATATTTTAAAGACATAATTAATTCCATGAAAGGATATTAAGTACTTGGAATTTAAAAAAAAACCCTAGGTTATATAATAATACTTTGCTCCTATTTTACAGCTGAGGAATGTGTAATATTTGAAAGTTGTCCCTTGTTTCTGGTTGTTCAGCTGGAAAGATTTCTTTTATTGTTGTTTTCTAATGAAATGATGTACAACTACCACTCAACCTGAAGTAAAAAGGGCAAATAAATTGCTCCTTTCAAATTCAGGCCTAGAAGTCTCCCAATTTAGAACGCTGAAATCTTTACCTCTCTGAAATAGTAGGCCTATTCATCTTGAGATACTTTGAGGACAGCTACTCACCAAGTACATTCCTGCCTTTTTCTTTTTAGCTGGCCAACTAGAGGTCACTTTTCAGAACTTTGACCTTAGTCTGCACTAAATTGGAAAGATAAAATAACTTTTTTTTTTTGGCTAGATTCCATTTAACATCTAATTTGTTTAAATTAATAGCTTTTCTAAAGTTGGAAAGCATTTTCAATACTTGAAATCTATTGCTTTCCTCAGCTAACTTGCTTCTCAATAGCAATACTGATTTTGGTGTTAACATTAAAATGTTAACATGAGAGTTGCATTTGACAATCCTTATGGGTTCCTTCCAACTCGAGATGCTCTATGATTCTATGATTATTTCAACATTGCCTGCCTAATTATATATTGTGAGAAATCATGCTGTTCTGTTCCACTAAGAGAAATTTGTTCCCAGAGTGTGCCAAAGGTGATCCTGTATTTCATCTGCCTCTCTGTCCATGACTTAAAAACATCTGAGGGAACTGGGCTTGCTTTCCTCTGATTTTGAAGCAATGTGATTCCATCTGAGATAGCAAGCTGAACAGAACCCACTCCTACGTGTCTCAGAAGAGTCTTCCCTACTCCATTATATAGAGGTAAAAAGCAAAGCAAGGGCACTGCAAATAATATTACCAGAACACCAAGTTTACTTTGTAGGTTTACATCATCTGGTCATTTTACAGTCACCCATTTTAGTTCCAGTTTATATCTCACATAAATGTGATGTCATGTTACTTTTACTAAAACAATAAATAAATTTTAAAATTATGAAATAAATTAAGTGGACTATAAAAAGATTAATTATATTGCAAGAATGAATGACAGCATGTTAAATTTTCTAAGTACATTTTGCTAATTATTTTTTAAAGCATTTTAGAGATTTTCAAGTGAGATCCCTATTACTTGCAAATACAGCTACATCCCGTGCAGCATTAACACCACTAGTACTGAAAGAATGTGCTCAACCACCTACTTTTCATCCATTGGAAAAAATCCATCAGTTCTTTTCTGAAACACTCCACAAGTATCTGGGGTTTTTTTCAGTTTTACTAGAAAGGGAACCAAACCATGCTCTTCTCAAACAGAAGTCTCTGTAATAGACTGCATGTCGTATTTGGTCATGCTCAATGAACTAAAGCTGAGACTTCCAGAAGACAACAGCTAAGCAAAGGCGCTACTCCAGTCTGATTTCTTCTCATGAGATGGCAATGCCATTAGCAAGTACAAATAAAGATGTCCTGTCCCCATATTTTGGCACCTTGCCTTTTCTTTAAAGATCTATGAACAGATTTTACTCCTAAACACTACATAGTAAGTTTTGCTTATTTATTCTACTCTATAAATTTCTGTCTGATTACCATTAGTCCCCTCTATATCTCTCAGAGAAATGTGATTTCTCAGCATTAAGCCTTTGTCACCATAGTTACACAAAGGGAATCAATTGCTACAAAGACAGTCACTTACACCGCCTTGATCACAACGAAAGACAACCACTTACAACGGGAAAGCACAACTTTTTTTTTTTTTTTTAATTAAGCATTTATCTTGACTCTCCAACAACACAAGCCAAAAGCTGCAGTCTTTTTCCTTACATCATAGTGACAAATATACCTAAACTCAGAAACGTTTCTACATGAAGAGCTGCCGTCCTTATATTCAGATTTAGAACCCACCCTTCTAGCACTGGAGTCAAAGAATGTTCCACTTAGCTATAACAATAAATAAACAAATAAGTGAAAATTTCTACTTCAAATTCATTTATAAATGTATAGAAAGTCAACTTTTTTTTTTTTTTTTTGAAAGGGACTTGCCACTGTTACACCCACCATAGACACACTCATTAGCACAGTGTGACCATCCCATACCCTCAGGTAACTGGTAGCGTGCTGTCTGGTTCAGTATAAAAGAAAAAGCTGCAGCAGAATATATGAAAAGGCAATTATGGAAACTGATGTGAGGCCAAGCTACTAAGTGTTATCAAATAGATGTCTTCTCAGCTTCAACATACCAACTATATGAGACTGCTTTAATCCATAGCTATAAAAATAAACACCACAGACCACAAAGATTAACACCGTTTCCTGCCTCTCCATACCGGCTACAAAATATTTTGATTGCACTTGTGTCCAGATCTAACGCAACTAAAGAAAATGCTCATCAGAAAGGAATTTTAGAAAGCTGAAGTCAGTGTCATACTTCGTACTTCCATTTTCCCAAACTACTCTGGCCTTTTTCAGTTATGCTTATCAACTGGGGAAGAGGGAAACAACCCAGACATTAAGAGAATTATTGGGGGGGGGGGGAAATCATATCTCATCTCATCATGATAATCCATTAACTGCAAAAGGAGGCCATGCCATTAATTGACTTTGTTTATGTACATTTCCTTGGTTATTTTTGGTTTGGAATACAAGGTGTATTATTAACTAATACATGATTATCAAACAATAACCGATTACTTAGCTTTAAGCCAATTCTAGAGAACACTAAATAGCAGAGAAATTGAAAATCTTAAAAAACAAAACAATCTTAAGCTTTAATGGAAATGCATGCTGATTTAGAGCAAGGCTGAAAGAAGGGTATACTTCCCTTTTCTTTCCCACCCCAATTTCAGTGCTACCCCACAACCCTGCAAAGCAAGGAACCACCAAAACAACAAATGTCTCCTCCCAACACGGGACTTGAACCTTCCCTCACTCCAGTTTAATGGCTTGTGAATTCTTTGGCCCTGTGTTCATTTCATCCCATCTACATAAACTTCAAATCAAGTCAGCAATACTGGAAACAGCCAGGTAGTGCTCCAGCAAGGACACTGACCCCCTGGCTTTAGGGGACAGCAGTTACACAGCTTGTGGCAGAGTTTGGGGTTGTTTATCTCATTCCTTTGAGGAATACATGGAAATCGGTTAAGAAATTGCCCAATAAGGAGAAAGCCTGATGTCCAGTTAATTTTTTTTTTCTAGAAAATAAAGTTTACTGAAATGAAAAGCTTAATTTTTCAAAACAAGTTAAATTCGTTTTATACTATTTTGTGCCTCTTGTTTGGAAATACAGCAGTTTGCCCACAAGAGAAAGAATTTCTAAAGCATAAATTATTCCTGAATGCTCCCATAAAAGTTGGGAAAGAAAAGAAATAACATCTCACTATGCCAACATTCACAAATGTCTTGTTTTTCTTTTTAAATTATACACCCTAATATTCATTCATCAACATAATAAACATTTTTTACTTTTGTCTCACATATGCATACACAGATTCCTTTATATGTGACTTACCATTTCCCCCACTCTACTCTACTAAAAAGTGCCACATAGCAATCAGGGATTTTCTATACTTCCAGGGGATGACATGATCTCAAGCAGTTCACATAAGTACAATTAGCTTATCTGGATGTTAATCTTATCAGCTGCTTTTCTGCCTGACATAAAATATGGGAAAGAACAACATGGTTATTTGTGGACATAAATAATTTGCTTGATTTTATTCATTTTGCTGGACCACAGGCTCGATGATGTCTCAATGTTTTATTTAAATAATAGAACATTTCAGTCAGGAGGAGACAAACCAGCTTCCTATGTCTACTTTTAGGTAGTATTATTAGAAGCTTTATTAGTACCACCAGAATCTATTTTATAGCAACACCTGGAGCCCCACTAAGGACTTAGCCAATTCCTGAGGGATCAGGCAAAAAGATCTCGTCCTCTCTCAAAAAGTTTACAGTGGTGTCAGAGGAAATACTAAGTAACCTGCTATAGATTGGGAATTAACACACTGAAACCTGCTTGTTTCATTGCCCATAGTCTTAATGTCTGACACAAGCTTCCCAGGGCTCTAAACCCAGCTGTTTTCAGGCATAACATTAAATGATACCTGAAACAGCATCAACCAACCGCTCATACGAGGTCAAAACTGGGCCCAGCTTCTCACCCAGGAGGACAGAAAAGGTCTCTTTCACATTCTCCAACTAGGACGTAGAGAACTGTGAAACCACTCAGTGACAACAGCCCAACAACTGAACAGGGCCCTAATCCAAGCCTCAATTCAGACATTTCGGGCTACGTTGGACGAGGGCCCAAAAAGTAGCAAACAATGAATTGTTACGTTTTTATTTGTTGTTTTTCCAGTTTAAAAGTGTGTGCATTATGGGAGTTTCTCCTATCCCCAAATTACAGCCTGGAGCTTAGGGAATATTTCCAAATTTATAGATGTGCTTTATATGCAAGGTAAGCATTAATCAGAATAATATTTTCATTGCATGATTTCTGACTAAGATTAGTATTGGCTACACACACACAAACGGATCAGCATCACACCAGAAACCCTCCCATTGTTAATACATACATTATAATTTTACAGACAACGCAAAAAAAAAAAACCCATGTGGCACACCTGGTCTCTGGATAATGTTGCAGACCTTTGGCTCGTCTAAGTTATTCCACTGAAGTAATGGAACCACTGTAATTTACACCAGATGAAGATCGTTCCAAGATCTGCCTCTTCCAAACAGAAATATCATGACAGTAAGTCAAATGATCTGACTCGACAGTGCATTTTTCATGTATTAGTTACCCAAATGCGACATTACAAAGGAAAAATAGGCTGCAAAATTATGCAGTGTTGAAAAAAATAACCCCAAAGGATTCACTATAGATGTGAGCGGTTTCACTACTCGACTAAGCCTTTCAGAAAAGTTTGGGTGGGAGCTGGCTTCAGACGCAGTATCTAGAAAATCAGAAAACCTACCTTGGTGTTGGGTTTTTTTGGGGGGAGGTGGAGAGATAAGGGTGTTGGGTTTTCAGTGTGGGAGTTGGGATTTAGGGTTTTATTTAAGGCAATAGGTGAGGAAACAACTCCTCTCCACTGGAACCACCTTGTTCCAATCTCCCTGATTAATGTGCACCAAGAGTCCCATTTTCATATCTCCATCTACCCTAGCACGTCAGTAGCCAACAATCCTCAGGTTAATCTGGTGCCAAGAATAATGTTACTGCATTTTCTCTTAGCAAAGTCAGAATAATAGTAGTCTAGAAAGAACCAAGGAGACAGAACAAGGACTGAACTGGGATATCACACCATTCTCTCCTCTGAATTAATAACCTACCTATCATGCCAATTACATTATAATTGTATATTATCACAATACAAATACGGCCTTTGACAGAAATTTACTGAAAAACTTCTTCCAAGAGACTGGTTGAGAACCTAAGTTTTAGACAAATTTCTCTAAGCAAACCGAGCTTAATCATAAACTGCCAGTTCAACCCTGATCTCAGTAAGTTAAACGTTGCCTGTTCCCTTGTCTGTTGCACAGATTAATGAAAGCAGGCCCCTACATTTATTGGGTTTTTAATCCTAGCTATGCTGGGAGAAGGTTTTGCACTTGAGGTCTGAGACTCAGAGCACACAGGGAAATGTCTGCAGTGCGCATCAATGACCTTTTGCAACCGAGTTCTGGTTTAGAAACACGACTTTTCAAATGTCCCAGCATGTTCAGTTCTGGGGGTTTGGTCCTGATCCAAAACTCCGGGCTTGTTTAATAAGAAGATTCCAGGCAGTCCACAGCTGACCCTGGCCAGTTGCATTGGAGCTTGCTGACGTGGAGGAGAAATACTGCGCTGGGGACTGAGTAGGTCCAGATGCTTCTCCTCTCTTTAGAAAGGAAATTATAGTCTATAGAAGAGGAGCTTGGCACAGGCAGCTTTCTAAGCTAGGAACTTTCATGATCTGCTGGAATACATTAGCATGTACATTTTTTAACCCCAGCAGACATAGCTTGTTTCTGGAACAAATATTTGATAGGGGCTGAGTTGCAGGGCCTAAGGGAATGTGAGGGGCTGGATGACTTCATTTCCCCTAAGCTAAGGCAGTTGGCAAACGTGGGTATGGTTTGCTGCTTTTTTGCTTTTATTGTTATGAATTGTGTGGATAATTGATGGCAGGTTGCCTAGAGCCTGGGATAGGCCTCCTTCATGAAGGCTGAAGTAAATAAACCATGGTTTGCCTTCAGTTCACTAGTTCTGCGCTGATTTCAGAAATAACAAAGAGCCACTTGGCCTTTAAAAGTACCAGCCTAAAAGAAGGGAGCAGGCTCGTTACACACAACAGAGCCTGGATAGCACCCTTGGATCACTACTTGCTCCTGGGTCTCAGCACTGAAACTCCTCAGGTGAAAGGGATTTTGATTTCCAATCAATTTTCCCAAGACCTTTCCCAAGCTGTGAGCTTACATTACATACTGCAGACTAGAGGAAAAATAAAACATGTGAACCTCCTGAGAGATGCACTTAAAAAAAAAATAATAATAAAGTATGTTTTAGTCCTCATTTTCTCAAAATTTTTGTTGTGCAATCAAATGCATTAATATCACGTTCAAATGAAGAGTTTATCATCTCAGTTATATACAAAATAAGCTATTTCAATGCCTACTGCATGAAAACTATTTCTACTACATGTAAATATTTAAGGTTGCTAGTTCAGTCCAGAGTCATACAAGAACCAAATGTAGTTACATTTCCACTTCACAATCAGCTTAGTTGTGAGAATAAAATTCCACTGTTTGAAACATTCGTTTGGAATTAATCACTTTGTTCACTTTCACACTAATCTATCAAGGATTACAAGAGAAATGGACATGTTTATTCAACTTTTCCTATGTAGAAATCAACTCTGAATCATAATTAGGACTGTCCATCAATCATCAGTTTTCTAATTGTTTGTTTCACAAATGGGAATCAGTATGTATTATATAAACCAATTCTCTCTTTTTACCCTCAAGGTAATTCACCTACAATGAAAATAATTTTGGAGTGAAGGAGAAGTTAAGAATTCAGGAGTTCCCAGTTTGAACCAGTGCTGAAAGATGACCACCAGAGACAGAGCTGAGGCCAGGCAGGGTGTGAGGGAGGAGCAGGAACACAATGGTTGCTGTTCATCTTGCTCGGAGCAAGGAAAATTGGCATGTGAAATGAAGAAATTAAACGTCTTAGTCAAATAAAAGTGAATTCCCTGCTGAAAACATGAGTCTCACCCTAAGAAGGGGGTAGCTCGGCAGCCAGTCAAATACAAGTCCAAATCCTGCTCCACTGCCTTAAGTAAATGGCCAGAGTGATGTTCCCTCCAGCATCCTACACATACTTGGAGAGAAACTGCAACTTGTGAAGTCTCCTAATGCCCTGCGCTTACCTGAGGGCTGAGTAACAGGCTCACAATCAAGCCTGCAGCAGGCAAATGTTTATAAATACAGAGCAATTAATTTATTGATTGACTGTACTAAAAATATGAAAGAGGAAATTCATGTTGTGCTAAAATTCCTACAATTGGGAAATGAACATTATTGTAGAGATATTAAAGAGTGACATAAGGCCATTCCTATTGTTCAATAATATCGTTTCTAGCCAAAATATGGAAACAGCCAACTTCACAGTAGTGCTGATACAGATGATTTGTTTCTTTTGTGGCACAGAAGTGAGGGGGGACGCAGCGGAAGGCATAACTAACCATACATTTCCCATAAATAGCTATGTAATTTCAACTTAATTGCACTGTAAGCCCTATAAAATCCCTCTACGAAATGTAATTTCTATACGCACCTCATTGTTATGGTTGGCTGGATTTACGTAATTATATACAGTTTGAGGTCAATACAGAAAGCAGGCCTCATTCATTACTGGCAAGCTCTCTCCAAAAAGAGTACACCCTGAGGAGCCCAGGGATCCGGGAACACAAGCAGAAGAGCCAGCTAGTAAGGTACAAAAGCCTGTAATTGCTTCATTCAGAACATGATTACTCTTGAGAATATATCAAGGGCAATAAATTGAATCCCAGATGAACATCTGGTGATAAAAAATGAAAGATTGGAATAGCATCCATGTAAATAATCTCTCCAGTAAAAGAAGCATCTTCTTCCAAATAGGACAGCATACAAAAAAGTGCAAGCGTCTTTTGCAAGACATCCTCCTGCAACTGAGCTACACAATTAAACATTCCTGACGTAAAACAGATGTCTAGAGCTCGCTGTGAAACACCCTTATCCCAGAAGATGGTCACTGTGTGAATAAGTCTGTAGGGAGGGCCTTCCCTAGTGTGCGTTCCACATCAGTATCCAAAGGGAACGTTCAGAATCAGCAGGCAGCTGGAAATAGATGTCTCACCACTCTGTGTTTCTATTCCCTTACCTGTGAGCAGTGCAACATCCTTAACACGTGAAGAACTTGGGCACGACACACTGGTATGTGGACTGTTTTGGAAGGGATTGCCATTTTACTATGATGTAGCAATATGATACTTTCAAAATAATCCAAAAATAAAATCCATTTCAAAGTCCATCTAAAACAGGAATATTAAAATATGATTAATGAGGCACTTTAATAGATCTTGAGAAAAATTTCTCTTCAGCTTTCTATTTCCTGTTTTAAATCTCTATCAGTACTTGAAGAACAAAAACGTTATTACTGTCTTAAAATTTTAGTGGCAAGTTGCACAGATCTCGTACTACTGACTCAGAGGTGCATTGCACAGGAGCTAGACCATGCTTCACATAGGCTCCAAAACTGGCTTTAGGAACATCTTCCCTTTGAATCAAACCTCAAGCATCTGAAGTCCTGGTATGATCTTTTTTAACATTAGTTTCCTATAGATGTAGGCAACACCTTAAACTGAGTGGAAAACTTTCCTACACAACCAACAACTGATTAACTTCGGGTTATTGCTGGACAATTCCTATGTTATAAAAATAGAGAATTCAAATGCACAACAAGTCAATGTACTCATTAATCAAAAATGCAAAAAACACTTGGATCAAAGGGAGTTGTAATATGTTTATGTTGTTTCTACTCTCTATTCTGTTCTTCTTAATAACCTTATGCAGCCTGAGCAACATACATACCAGCCTGTTCAAGGCTTCACCAAATCTTCCCTTTTTAGTAGATAAGGGATGGTCATGCCCAGACCAAACAGTACACATTAGCATAGACACTAGTGACATTTCTTTCTGCAGAAAGTTTCTCTGAGTACACACTGTCAAAAGCGCTGGGGCAACATATGACTTTACCTTTAATCATATATGAGAGACCAGAAATTTCACAGGCTATGAAAACTTGAATTCTGCGAGCATGTCATAATACAGGTGCTGGAAAACTCATTATGCATTTAGTTGGACCAGGAGAAAAACATTGCCCTTCAGACACTTTGTGTGAAGACAATTCCATTTCCAAAACCAGAGCTGTCTGCTAGCAGGCTCCTACATGTTTCTCACAGGATGAAAAGGAAAGGAAAAAAAAAAAAAAAAAAAAAAAAAAAAAAAAAAAAAAAAAAAAAAAAAAAAAAAA
>JAAGAY010009427.1:0-12044 GCA_011801015.1 Ardeotis arabs
CACCCCCCTCCGAGCGGCGGCCCGATGGGGGGCCGCCCCCCACCCCAAGGAAAGGGGAGCCCCAGCCGATCCCCCGGAGAGCTCCCCCCCACCGCCCGCCGCCCGGCACCGACCCACTGCGGTCACCCCCCACGGGGACGGAGGGGGTGGGGGGCACGGCTCCGGCGAGCATCAACGGTCACAACGGCCCCGCGCGGAGACCCCCAAACTTGAGGCCGTCCCGAGCGCCGGGCGGTCGGTCCCGGGGAAGGAGCCCGCCCGGGAAGGCGGCGGCGGGCGGGCAGGGGCGAGGCTGCGGGGCGGGCGAGTTTCGCGGCAGCCCTGCCCCGCTCGCCGCTCCCCTTTTGTTCTGGCGGCAGCAACCTCGCCGAGGGGAGAGGGAGGGTGGCTGTCCCGTCCTGTCCCGTCCCGGCCCTCAGCCTCACCGCCGCCCTCCCCGCGCCGTCCGGGCCAGTTCCGCCAGCTCTCCTGCTGGCAAGCAGGGCAAGGGCAAGTTCCCCTCCCTCGCCCCGCGCCTGGCGCGGCCCCGCACACTGTTACCTGCAAGGAGAAGGAGCCCGCCCGGCATCTCCCACCCGGGTACGAAACTCTCCCGCCCGGCGAGCCCCCAGCCGGAGCGGCCGGCGGGGGAGGGGCCGCGGCGGCTTCGCCTCCGGGAAACATCCTCAGAGCCCATTGGCTGCCTCGCCGCCCCACCCCTCCTTCTCCCCTCCCCCCCGGGGCAGCTCCGCACGCCCATTGGCGGCGGCGGCGGTGACGCGCGGCAGGCTGGGCCGAGGAAGCGGAGCGAAGCGATCGTTTGTGGTGGCTGCGGGGCCGGTGCGAATCGTTCCCCCTCTCCCTGAACTCCACATCCCGCCGCTTCGCACAGAGGCGGGGGCCGGGCGCTGCCCGCCGCCTGATCCGCGTTCCTAGAGCTCGCCCGCCTGCCTGGGCTGCCCCTGCCCCTGCCCCTGCGTGGCGGTCGTTGTCCCGCGCACCTGGCTGGGGGTAGCCGGGCGGCGGGGGGGGGTGCTGCTAGAGCGGGCTCGCCCTGCCCTCGCGCGCCGCCGCGACCGTTACCGCGACCGTTACCGCGACCGTTACCAGCGGGTGAGCCGGGGCTGTGCGGGGAACTTTGCGGCGCCGGAGGGGGCTCGTCTGGCCCCGCGGAACCTGGCCGGGCGCGGGGAGCGCGTGTTTCCGTGCCCTCAGCTTCCCCCCCTGCACTTCCCTCAGGGGTGAGGTTCCTGCCGTGACGGGTCTACCCGAAGCGAAAATCCCCCCTGAAGAAAAGACGTTACAAAGCCGGTGGGGTGGGGGTGCTCTCCGCCTTGGGCGGGAGCCGTGGGCGCCGCGGGCTGCCTTCCCGAGTGGGCTTGGCGCTGCGGCTCTCGGGTGGGTTAGCAGGGCGCCTTTCTGGTACCCGCTCCCGCCTAACCTGGTCCTGCCGGGCTCCTTGCAGGGTGCTCACCGCAGGGCAGATCTCGTGAGGAAGCAATAAAAAGGCTTTATCAGGTGTATTTTGTGCGTGCGTTTCATCATTGCGATTTTCTTGTGAGAAAGTGTGATTAAACGCTGAACCGTACCACCAAACATTCGGCAGAAGCTTCCCTAAAAACAATAAGATCTCGAGATAGTGAAATTGGATGAGAAATTCTGGCTGTGAGCCAGGCGGAGACATATCATTAGGAGTGGGATTTTTGAGATGTTTGCATTCTCCACTGTGAAATTAACAAGGTTCTTTTGTAGCTCCTTTTGAGGCTTTAACTCTCGAGTGGAAACGCTATTTTGGGAGGGCTTCAGTGGTTGCCACCCATAATTGTCTACTTGACGCCTGCTTTGAAACATCTGTGGCTATGACATGGATGGCTCAGCTGCTTGTGAGGCAGCAGCTGAACCAGCACAATTTCCAGGCTAGTATATTTTTCAAGTACATGTGAAGCTTCTGCTTTTAAGATGGGAGTCTGTAACTTCTGCTTGTTCAACAGCTACCAAAGAGCATCTGAGGCACTTCTGGATTGGGAAGCGGTGGAAAGCCAGCGACCCGCTGCCAGCAAGCACACAAAGCTCTGTTCACCAGACAGAAACTTCTGGTCCCTTTGCTATAAGGGCTAAAGTAAATACACAAAAGACCATGATCTGCAAACCAGTGAATTGTGCCTTGTACTTTAAAATTATCTTGTCTGTTTTGCCCTTGTCCCTGACTTAGTGATATAGGTGGGCATAATCAGTAAGCTTTGTATCCTATAATTTACAATCATAAAATGGCAGAGGTAAAAGATGACTCTATGGCTTTTTGGTCAGACTGACTTATAAATGCGAGACAAAAGGTAAGGTAACCTATAGAGCATGCTTTCCAGGTTTTCTACTCCCAAAATCCAAAGCATTCAGAAGTATATAACTTCCTAAAAATGGCTGCTTTGACACATTAGTTCATGATGAGAAAGTACTGGTTGATGACTCACATTTCCTTACTGTTTCAATTTACACCCTCCAAACTAACCCAAATAAATATTATCAAGTCAAATTCTTGTCAACCATCTTTCCAGTCTTTCCAAATCCAACAGTCTCTGAGAGCACAATATTTATAGACTTTTTAAATAATTTGTTTTTACTAAATGGAAGGGTCCCAACTCAGAAGAGATGGGTCCAATTTAGAAAAAAAAATCCTTAGTTAGGAAAGGCAGTCTATTGTGTAATCTTCTATCTTCTATAACTTCCAATGAAGTAAATGAAATTTCAGTTCATGCTTAAATTTGCACATCTGTAAGAATGTATTTTAACTTGAGCATATGTAAAATGTATGTAAGGTTCTGTGAATCAAGGGTGAGATTTGTCTCATCGGACTGTGACAATTGCCAGACTTACGCTAGTTGAGCCACTTCCACATTTCGGTGTTAGATTTCCTTCTGCAGAGGGTTTGACTCTACCACATTTGCTGATGTATTTATTTCTGCTAATGGCCCATTCACATCAGATACTCTGTAGCTCCTTTGCTCAGTTTTGTAACTGGAATTTCATTTATTCAGTGTAAGTCTGCTGATATCATCGGTTCTGGTCAAATTTATGTATATCCACACAGCCAGATGCACAGATGGTATAAATCACCTCATCATCACTTATGTCAATACAACAATACTGATTAACATTTCCTTATGAACTAGACTACATATACAGAGGTCCTTCCTTCCCATTATTTTCCATTTTGAAATAAGCCTTTTTCTTAGGTTTTTTTTCCCTTTTGTTTTTGTAATATACCAGCTTTTAAAATGACTTTCTGTTCTAATTAATGTGAAGAACTGCAGAGCAAATACCTGTTCTGGAGAGTTCCCTAGTTCCCTCAAAATCTGATTCAAATCAGCTCCAGTTGCATAATTTATCTCCAGTCTTCTTCTTTGGAGGGTTATTACAGTGCTTCAATTTAAAACATTTCCTAAATACAACACTATTTTTTTTTTTAATCTGCAATTTCTGGGAGGATATATGTATGAAGTGAGTATCTCCTTGCTCTATAGTTTTCTCAGCATGCTAAATTGATCTACCTAAGTGTTTATTGCTTCCTTATTTTTAGCAGCCTGCCATTGCAGATCTGCACAAAGGCCAATCTCTCTTCTAAGACAGGAGTGTGCAAAAGACGTCGTATTTCAAGGAATCAGCATCTGCGAGTATTGCAGTGACTTTGCAGACAAGAGAATAAAATGTCAGGGACTGTGGTAATGAAGAATTCAACCAAAATGTTCCAGAAGCCTGAAAAGACTGTCAGTCTTTAACATAGTTGTTTTTGAAACAGCTGCATCTCCTCCATGGCCTGGATTTTGCCATCCTAAATGTGAGTGTGGACATTGAGCCCAGCTGCTCATAACTGTAGGTAATCAGCTTGGTCACTACGTCTTGCATGGCTGGGGCATGCACAAGCATTAACTGTGCAAATATTTGCGTATATCGTATGCGTGTTGGCACTACTATTGTTAGTAGTACTTCAATAGTCTCTTTCTCTAGGCAACTTGTGTCCCAAGTATTTATTCTGCTGCAGGACATTTTAAGTAGCAGAAGGTCTTAGGCAGCTTGTTTTGTATGTCACGTTTTGTACATGTGTGTGTATGTACACATATATGCATGTAGACACAGGCAAACTCATATGCCTGTTGCAGCTGCAGTCTTGATCAACCATAAATTATAAATCAAAGTACAAATGAAGTGGAACTTAAAACAAGATTGTTGCAAGAGGACTGGAATGAATGGAGCCTTGTTTTCCTGTGTCTCATGTTCCCGCACCTCCTTGCTTTAGTAACTGCAGTTCTCCTCATGACTCATGTAAATCATCTTCATTAAGATCTCTCTATATTCCTCACTTTGCTTTTTGGCTTGCCACGTGTTTCAGATTCACTTTATTCTATGACTGACCATAGCTATGAGTGTGTTCCCTGGTGAACGGTCTGCCCAGACTTCTCACTAGCCAGCCACCACATTGCATGGGTGATAGCTGGATCTCTCCGTGAAAGTGTCTGTAGAGTTGCTGTGATTTACACAGCCACTACGACTTTTATGAAACATAGAATCATAGAAGTGTTTAGGTTAGAAAAGACCTTAAAGATCATCAGATCCAACTGTTAATTTAACACTGCCAAGTCAACTACTAAACCATGTCCCTGAGCACCACATCTACACATCTTTTAAATACTTCCAGGGTTGGTGACTCAACCACCTGCCTGGGCAGCCTGTTCCAATGCTTGACAACCCTTTCAGTGAAGGAATTTTTCCTAATATCCAATCTAAACCTCCCCTGGTGCAATTTGAGGCCTGGTCCTATCACTTCTAGGAACTTGTAGGAACTGAACATGCTTGAGGCCCCTGTACTTGGTTAACCCTGAGTAGAACAGAAGTTACTAGAAGATGATTGACAGGCAGACCCCTTTAGAATCCAGGCTTCCAGTCAAGCATGGGATCCTTCATCCCTGCAGCTATAGACATATCCTTGCTCTCTGGATGAGAATGAGCAAATCCGTTGAAGACTTGCTGCTACTCTGTATAATGTTTAGGGTAGATTTGAAGGATTATGGCTCACAGTCTTAAATTATTATCACAGTCTATGTTAAAGTAAATATTTAATCACATACTCTCCTTCTCTTAAATAGGTAGCTAACAAATGCCTTCTAAAAATAGTAGTTAATCCTGAAAGTGAGAATTGTGCTGTGCTATACAGGTGGTTGTGAATTGTGTTCTTGTTAATACAAAATGAAAATGTTGTAGCAGGTCAAACACTTGTGGATAGCAAAGATTCTGCTATTCTGTTGTTCTCTGAACCATAAGAATCCTCGTCACTACTCTTCACTACAGTTCTTAGCTTTAGCTTTTCTAGGAAAAATAAAGAACCGCCTATCAATGATCAACCTAAGCCTTTCAGGGAAAGTAGCAATGTAGTTATGCCAGCTCATTAAAAGTTCAATGTTAAGCCTAAACTACTTCACTCTGTGCATTTGCCTAGCTTTTGTTATGCTAGAGAAAATACAATGTTTTCACTTAACTGTGATAAGTTTTTTCAGTCCACCCTCTCTTTGCCAGACATTGAAATGAAAATAACTATCTGTGCTTGACGCAAAGAATCAGAAGATAAAAAAGAAAATTTAAATGGAACTTTTAAATAATTTTTGAAGGTACTCAAATTTCCTTCCTAAAATTATTTCAAGCTGCATGAAGAAGATTGGAGACATGTAGCCAGAATGATTGCGTGTGCTAACTTTATATGATTTAAGAAAATTTTAAAGTTTTACATGTAAAAATTGTTTTGTCCTAATCAAAAGGCTGTACAAGCATCTCTGCTGTCAGAATCAATTTGTAATTCATTACTTTTGTCCTCCAGTTTAATAGTCTTTTATCTACACACACACACACAAATATAAGTACAAACAGGCACTTTTAAAGACTACTCTATCTGTCTTAAGGTTAAATTGATTGGAACTTTATTGCGCACTACATAAAATTGTATTGGGCAATACATTAGAAAATTAGAGAAATCATAAGCTACTGGAAAACCAAACAGCAGCTAAAATAGCTTCTCTTGAAAAGCATTTGCAACCGTGGTCAGAGAACCAGAAAAATTATTTGCCTTTCCTCGCTTTATGTAATGTTAGCAAGTTGGACCTTTGTTTTGCACTCACATAGTCATCCGCCTAAGTGAAATATAAGTGCTGAGTATGGTAAGTCAGTCAGATGATGTAATCTTGTACTGAGTAATATAAAATGATGATGTGAGACACAAGAAACAATGAATTGAGGTCTGTCTTTTTTTCTGTATAAAGGTTCCCTTTCCAGCTATTTTTAGCTTTTCAGCTACATGTCTAACCTTGTCTTTTATTCCATTTTCACAGACCTACTTACCTAACAGTGGGTTCCATGAAATCCTGAAAGTTCATCCGCATGTGAAGAACTCCATGGCCAAGACCTGTATTTAAAAAGTAGGAGGGAAAAAAGGATCTTTGAAGCTAACCCTAAAAGCTGTAAGAGAACTCTGGGGAAATACATACAATGAAACACTCTATACTATAATGAAGAAAAGAGAGAAGCTAATAGTGCATGATTCATATGAACCCAGTTTATAACTCATAAATCAAAATCTGTATTGAAAGATCTTCAAACTGCATCAGTACTTGAGGCAAAGCTGGTGAGCAGCATGATCTGACAGGCAGCCAGTAGACAACATCAGACTGCAGACCAGGACATTGGACAGTAGCACTGCCATAAAATGCAGAAATTATTTTAAATTTTTCCTGTTACCCGTGTTTGTGAAATGAAGTTGTTATTCTTACTAAAATAATTTTGTTTCACAGACAGGTGTGGCTGTAAGCATGAGATCATACACTGATGCTTAAATTTTAATGTCTACGCAAGAAAGCACTGAGACATTCAAGACATATGAGTTACTGTGGAGTGTAGTTAGACTGGGTGCTTTTAGATAATTTCCAGCTGTGATTTGTAAATAACATTTTTCTTTCCCTTCTTGCTCAGGGGTAATTATGGCTGTATAAGAAATTTAAGAAGGAATAGTTTATCTTTGTTTCATCTAGAGTGCTTGGCAAAGAAAAGCATCTCACTTTAGAGGTGGAAAACCTGAGGAACAATGAGATAAAGTCACTTATCCATGACTGCACAGCAATTCAGTGGCAAGAACAAGAAACAGAACTCAACAGAGCTGGTTATAACCTGGTGTTTTCCTTGCTATGAGGAATTCGGAAGTTTTCGAAAAACTTTTGCTGAGCTGACAGAAGAAAGACAAACCCCCAACATTTTCATAGGATGCAAACTGTCCTCTCCTTCTCCTGCCCATCCAAGAGAGCTCTGTCTCGGGAGAAACAAGACTAGGTGTTTCAGCTAACCTTTTATCTTATGGAAGGCTTTTTGTCCCCTGGAAAGTAGAGTTGATAGGAACCCTCTGGGCAGGCTGCCAAAGTCTGAATGCTGTGGCTCTCTCTGACTCTCTAACTAAAGAGAAAAAAGATGGTTCTCTCCTCTCTCCCCACCCTGACTTCAGTTCTGTGGTTCCTGGCCTTGAAGATTTTTGCTCATTATTTTCACTGTTTCCTGGAGGAAATTATTCTGAATTATTTCACAACCAGCTTTAGAACCCAATTCATATGGCTCTTAAAACAGTCTCTTATTCATAAGTCGATCTGAATAATACTTTGTTGAGCACCTGGCTTTGTACAGAGCCTGTCACATTTTTCGTATTGTTCTGTTTCCTATTTGGCCCTAATTAATTTCTTTTTTTTTTTTTTCTGGTAAGCTAGGGCCTATCCATCCCATTGTGATGGATACTACACAAACTATTTATGTGCTCCTCTGTTCTGATACTGCTACAGAGCTCATTAAATCTCCTTTTTCCAAGCAAGGCCTGAGGGCTATTAATTACTCAGTTTTTCCATGTATAAAATGGGCAGAATGCTACTAATCTGTTGACAAGTCTGCAGGAAGCTGTCCAACTGTGAAATGATACGGAAAATTTCATTTTCTCAGAGATATTGTCATCTCCTCACTTTTTTTTTTTCCCTAAATAAGTTAGGAAAGCACTTCTCATTACCATGGAGACTAATATTTTATTGCAAAGATTGTAATTGCAAGCAAGTTTCAAGGTGGCAAGCGGATTTTCCAGAAATCAGGTCAGTTGATGAAGTACCTGCACTCAGTGTTGACTGCTGCAGAGCACATCACTTTCATATTGAGTCTTATTTACATTCCAAGCCCCAGGGCTCGGCTGCCAGCAAATCAATTGTGGAATTGTTGGCCTGTGATAGATTCTGAACCAGGATAATAAAGGAAAAATAACTTCACTGAAGGGTAAACTTGCTTGCATCTACCCCAGGGTTCGTCAGAGTAGCAACATGTATTCAGGCAGTGACTGCAAAAGAGTCGATGCCCCACAGGGTCGTATGTTGGCTTATCCGTGGCAGGCTGTTCTTGTAACCACAGTGAAAGATAGATGGCTCAGTGCATCACAAATCAAGGCCTGCCTAATCATAAGCATCTCTTGCAATTATTCAGTTTGATTTACTGACAAAGAAAAAGAAAGAAAAATCTTACTGCTTTTTTTTTCTCATTTATTTTTTTAAACACGTTTTTAAAAAGGTTAATTAATGTCAAAAAAAGACAAAAAGAAGAGGAAATGGCTCCAGTCTGAAGCTAGAAGTAAAAATATTAACAGTGCATTCCAGTCTCACTCCCTGAGGCAAATATATGGAGAGCTTTCAGCAAGTTTGTCTCTTTGAACTTTCTGTAGAAACCTTCAGGCAGAATCCAAAGTTGAGATTTCTTGAGTGTGTCTTGGTGGAAGGACACTTCCACTCTTGTTACTTACTTTTGTATTTATTCCCTTCCAAGCAAGTCAGAAACTTCAAGAAATTCTTCCACAGATGCAGTGGCCTGCATGCTAGGAAATGATCTAACATAGTTCAAGCATTGATTAATTTTAATAAAGATATTCATGGCTTTAAAGAACCCTTGACAACCCATGTGCATTTTGAGTATTTATATGTTTTTCAGTTTTTTTATCTGCTTGAGGACCCAGTTCTGAAAAGTGCCAAGTGCTCTTGTGTATGTGGACTTCAGTGGCAGTAGTTGTATAAAAGTGGATCAATGCTTCAGTTAGGAAGATCAGAACCAGGCAGAACTTTAGCCCTAGATGGTATCTACAGACATTCCCATTATCTTCTCCACCTTCCTTTTCCAAATACAATTAGTTTGGAAACCATTTTGCAAGATACCAGCTGACTCTGAGCAAGTTTGGTGTGTTTCACAGGATCAAGCCTTGATAATACCATGTCCCTGACCTCAAATGCCAACAGTCTGGTGTGTTGCAAGGATGTAGTCCTGTACTCACTTGGCTAAATTATCTCTTGGTACAATACTATACAGAGATGTCAGAAAATATGCTTGTATAGCTTTAATGAATGAACATTTCTGAAGGTGCAGATTAATCCAAAAGGAGAAGTTTTCTCTTCCTATAAGACTATTATGGTGCTCACTACAACAGAAATAAAAGCAGACAAAAAGCCTAATATAAGGCTACTAAACCCATTTGATGCAAAATTGTAAGACAGAAGTTTAGCTGTATTAGTCCTCTTAAATTCTGGATTTGATAAGAACTGATACTGGAACTCTGTGTTCTGAAAATGTATTTTAAAATGTATTACTTTCTTTGTGTGTTTTACTAGGTTATCATGTTGGCTGAAATACTGGGCAGTAGTCAACAAATGATATACTGAAACATGAATAAGAGTTATATCTCATCTATTTGGCAGAATGAGAGAGAAGGGAGAAAGTAGAAGATAAGAAGAAAAAAATTAAGACCCAAGGCAATAATTATAACAGGGAATAATTCCAATTATATTGTCCTAGAAAGTTCTATTAAATTATTTTTTAAACATTTGCTTTCATGCAGTTGTGCTCCCCTAAATATGTGGCAAAAGATTAATAGCTGTTGAGTGCAATAATAACAAAAAAATTTTGTGCAACTCACTTGTGCTCATGCCATTGACTTTATAATTCCTTCAGGAGCCATTATTTTATGTTTAGGTTCACCAAGTCTCATTCTAGAATGGTGCATCATAATCTATATAAAATCCTTTAAGTAGTAAGGTAGAGATGGTATGATAAGATTTATTTTAAGTATTTATCCACCTTGGAAATAAAAAAAAATAAAATTACTTTGTGTCAGAATTTCTAAATTAATTTTTAGCAGGCTGCAGGCTTCTTCTGAATGGTAGACAGAAAAGGATTTGTTAAGGTTGTATAGGGTCAGAACATATTGATATGGTTATGCCAGTGACTTCCTGTGCTGTTGTACACTCAATAGTTTTGGAAAAGAGATTTCAGCTTCTTGAGCAGTGAAGCTGCTGGCAGCATTCACGTGCACTGCCTTCACGCAACATTGCATCTGTCTTAAAGCTGAGAGATAAGCAAGAAACTCCTCAGTTTCAGCTTGATTTTTAGCATTGCAGCATTACCCATTCCCGCTTATGGTCTTGATTGTCTGATGAGGAAAGAAAAAGGGACATGTAGGGTAAGGAGGAGGTTTTCCCAATGGCTAACTTTCCTCTTGCTCTGAATTCCCCTGTGTGGCTACAAATAGAGACTAATGAGACTAACCTTATTAGGCTGCTGTGAATTCCCACCACAAAATCTAAACTGATTTTCTGAATCCCATGCAGATAGCACACCTCTAGGCCACCCACTTTTGTTATCACATTTGTTTTGGTTTGTTTTGCTCTTGAAGGTATGCTGAGATCTTGTATTAAGCCATCTCTCTAATTCAAAAAGTGTATTTCTCACAGAAGGGATCTTTTCTGCATGTTGTCACATCTATGGCATTGTATCATTGGTAGTAATAATATCACTCCTCCTTTTCCTTGTTTCCTTACTATACTGAAATTGTGGGATGGCTTATTTTGGAACAAGGTAACAGCCCTCTGCCAAAATATGCTGATGCTAGATAAGTTGCTCTCTGTGCACACATTTATTGAAAGAGCCAGCTCTCACCTTCAAACTGTTAGAAAACCAGGACTAAGAGCTTGAGTGGACATGTCTCGTTTGGCAAAGTTTAACATTTCCAACAGCCTGCCTCTAATTTTCATGCTAAAAATTTCAGTGAAGACAGGCCAACTTGGAGTAAGTTCAGTGTGCAAACCATTTGGTTGTTGTTCTATTTATGCAAAAATATTTGTATTTCATAATACTAGTGGAATTATCAAGACCCAGTTGTTGTCTTCTTCCCTGAAACGAATTTTTTTTAACCTTTGGCTTAGATAATTTAACTACCTAAGTAAACAAACTACCATATAGAGTGTACTTGTATAATTCTTATACCCATTTCTCTTAACAAGCAGCAAAGAAAACAAACGCAGATGAATATAATTGTTACCAGTTATTTTCTAAATCTTTAAACACAGAAGCAACAGTAACACTTTGTTACAAAACCAGGTGGTTGAGGAGCTGCTTTCTGCAGGTAAATCTGGATCTTGTTACATTTAGGCATTCTAGGCTTTTCCCAAGGGTGCATCGCTGTCACTTCACACAAGTTTTGGTTCAAGGGAGATCTAGAGCACCAAAAATCACCTGCTTTTAGATGTGTACACCAGCTTTATCATTGTTGTTGATGATTCTCAGGTTTTGGAAGTAGGAGACCTTGTTTTGCCTGGTAAAAGCTGTAGTGAATTACTATTACTGTTTTTTTAAACATATGATAGCCTAATCACTGTGAATTAATCCAGTATTGTTTGACAGTGTGTGTTACTAGTAGTAATTAAGCCATATCTTAGCAAGAAGTTTCTCATAGGAGGTCCCCAAGCACCACTTAAGCTGGTGATGGTGTGTACTCACTGGAGAAAGACTGTCAAGGTCAATTGGAATACTTGAGTAAATCCTTATCAGTATGAATAAGAATGGATAAGGAATCCACACTCAAATTTGTGAGATGGAAGTAGTAGTTAAAAATATGATTTAAATGCAGATTTACCATAATTCTTGTATTCCCTGAAGTTAATTACCTGTCTGATTTGAGTGTGCCATACAGC
>JAAGAY010009428.1:0-42076 GCA_011801015.1 Ardeotis arabs
ACCTGGAGTACTGTGTCCAGTTCTGGAGCCCCCAACATAAGAAGGACATGGACCAGTTGGAGAAGGTCCAGAGGAGGGCCACAAAGATGATAAGAGGGATGGAGCACCCATGGGAAGGAACAGGTTGCCCAGAGAGGTGGTGGATGCCCCATCCCTGGAAACGTTCAAGGCCAGGTTGGATGAGGCTCTGAGCAACCTGATCTAGTCAGGGATGTCCCTGCTCCTTGCAGGGGGGTTGGACTAGATGACCTTTGAAGGTCCCTTCCAACTCTAACCATTCTATGATTCTATGAAAAATCTCAACCATATTTTCTGGTTTTGTGATTTCTCAAGCAAATTTCAAAACAGAAGGGGATACAGGACATGGGCAAGCTAACTCAGTTTTTCATTTTTGAACTGTCACTAATGGCAGTACTGAGAAAAAAAAAAAAAGGAAAGAAATAGCCCAGGGTATGTTTTCCAAGGAGTTCAACCCCTATGCCACTATCAAAATAGAACACCCCCATTTTTGAAACTGCTCCATCTCCACTTTGAGGCATGTTCTTTGAAAAGGAAGAAAATTGGCAATTTCGACTTGTTTTGCTAGAGATAGGGAATGAATCTGAACACTTTGGTTTTAAGCAACCAAATGAGAACTGAGCACTGTGGGATATAGGAAGAAACATATTTTCCTGTAGACTCAGTTGGGATTTTTGTTATCATTTCTGTGCTTCCCATTACCCAGTGATACAGAAAATGGTAAAAGAAGTGCCCTTTCTGTCTGTGAAAAGCAAAATCCATATTGACAAAAATTTCTTTTGGGGGGTTTTTGCTGTCCTGGCAGCGATTCTGGTTGCTCAGTATAAGGCCATGCGTCACTGCAGCTGATGCAGTCAACTGATGGGGGGGTTGTTTCCATTCCATTAACAACTCACTTATCTCTGAGATGTTTGTGTTTATTCTTCTGGAAATTTGCTAATTTTAAAAACATTTTAGAATCCTTCCTCCACTTTAAAATGACACCCACTTCATGTCTTAGCAGATCTCCACTCTGTTGGACCTATCCTTCCCCTGTCAACACTCTGCCCTGTTCCAGCAGGGATTTGTTGGTATCTGACGTAGATAGTTGAAATTGTTTAGTCGGTGACAACTGTGGTATAGTATCAACTTTCCCATAATTCAGCTTTTTTTTTTTTTTCATAGAAGGCACACCAACTTGCCAAAGAACCCCTATTAGACACACAGGCAAGTTTGAAATCATCTCTTTTCAGTCAAGGGTGAAAAAGGAGGGTTTGGTGAAGCACTTGTAGGATGAGATATCAATGCTGCTCATATTAGGACAAAGCCAGTATCTGCACTTGCTGGATCCACTTCGTCTTGCTTTATGGGAAGGCTATCCCAGTGGCAGCATTTTTTTCAGTCCTGGTCAGAGTTGAGATGGGCACGTAGCGCCCATCCCTTGAATTGTGTCTGGTCCCAGCAGGCCAAGAAGATGCCATTTCCAATGATACACAGGCAATACAACCCCAAAGGCCAAGTTTCACTAGATGCCCCCAAATGAAGTAGATATCAGCTTTACTGAACTGAGACCCAAGGGAGAGGTCACTGATGTCACCTATTGACTGTATTGTATAGAAAACAGCTTCTTTCCTTGGACTGTGATTGTCAGTCCCGTACACAGACCTGCCTTCCACTTGCTGCCTGTATGTTGGCTTCCTGACCACTTTTTCTCAGATAGCATGAGTCTCTCTGAGTCATCCAGCATCTCTAGAAAGGGTAGGATTTTTTTTACCCCTGCTAGCTTGCTTGGGGAGAGAGAGAGGAACTGGTAGGAGGTCTGCACTGGAGTAGTACAGTGAGTCCATTATCTCTGTTTCATTGTACTTTAGGATTCCTGAAGGGCACCCAAAGGAGGATTGCTCTTGCCTAGTGCATGGTCCTGTCAAACTGGGAAGAAATATGGATTATTACACCCTTCTGTTGGAGGGCTTCAGTCTTGGGAGAAGAGCTGCACTGGTACAATGAAAGCCTAAGAAAAAGTACTCTCAGAGAAACATGCTCCATCTTTACATCTTCCCAAGTAAATTGCATATTAAAGCACTGGGCTCATGTGGTGGAAAATTGGGTTAAAACCTGGGTCTCTGCTAGTCTACTTTGGTAACTGTAATCAAGTATTTGAAAACAAATATATGAAGCAATATAGATCTCCTAACTAATTTTGCATCTCATTTAGTCATTTCTTTGCCAGCATTTCAGAGTATAGATTGACTCTTGATTTGGTTTTAAACAGCTCCCAGCATTATTGGAACATAATTTTTTGATAAGGCCTCACATTTGTAGCAGTACAAAGAAATGAATCATTGATGTCAAGTTTCAGAATTGCTTTAAGCCAGTAAGAGTCAATATAGAAAATAAAAGTGTAGTCCTGTGCCCATGGCTCTTACCTCCCCGTCCCCAGCTCTGCGTTGCCATCTTACATCAACTCTAGCGTCTACATACATCTGTGTACATATGACCAGCCAGATCAGGGAGCTGATCTGCCTTAAAAGTAACAACTTATTGTTTCATGGCATAATTTTTCACGGTTACTTTTCTGTCGTATGATTTCCCTTGTCCCTGGTTGCCAACACAAGAAAGAGAATGAGAACAAGCGCAGAAAGGCAAGACAATTTCTTTACAGAATAGGTTGCTATATATCAGTCATAACCTTCACAAGTACAATGACTTTAAATTCCTTCATGCCAAGGAACATAAATCACTCCTGATATAGAAAATCCATTTGCTTTCCATAGGTATTTTTAGACAGAAACTCCATACATGTCAATTAGATGCTATGACTCTGCTTTTAGGCCCACCGTTTGAGCAATCGGAGTGGGTGCTTATTGCTGTGGTTAGTGCAATCCTTGGGTTATCAAAAGCCATATGTCTGTCTTTTCAAACCCATATCATCTTCTCAGCATATGCTTGGAAAAGATAGTAGCATTGTCATACTCCTAAATACAGTACAATAATCTGCCTACAGCTCCAAAGTAGAAGCAAAGTGGAAGATTCTACTGGCTGATAAAGATTATCTGCTGTTTCCTGTTCTGGGGACGAAAAATGAGCAAAAATAAAGGTCATCTGTGTTTATATTAGCAATACAACAGTTCCACTATGTTTCGTAACAAAGTTGGGTCATTATTTATCCATTTGTCCTTTATATCATTGCTTTGAACTCTCTGGGTTTGCTTATCATGATATTTCTAAAATCTGTAAACAGTCAGGGAGAAGCATTTCCAGTTTTCTAAATAGAGCATTAGGTCATTTTATTATCAGAGAAATGTAACGCTGCCCATCTGTTGTTGTTCCACATGTGGAACAGCAGGCAGCCTCATCCTAACTGTTAATTATTTCAAGGATACAGCAACTTTGCCATATGGGCCCAGTGCTCTTCAGGATAGCCTTCCCCACAGCCCTCTGTGAAGTAGAGGCAGTGCTGTGCTAAGAAAACACACTCATCCATGCAAATCCCCAGCTAACAACCCACTCTTGATCCAATTTGCCACAAGTGTTTGAGATTTTGTTAGTGGAGCAAAGGTAGAGTTTCATTTTCACTTTAGGGCATTAATTCAGCTGTTGCTTCAAAATTAAGTTTGCATCTTCCTTGAAATCTCTGGAAAAGGTGAAATTCTCTGCTCCCTAACCCTGGGGAGGAACTGGTAGGAGGGAGATCACTGTACTTCTTCGTGCAGCAAGAGGTCTCTCTTGTTACTCCCATACTCTGTATAATACAGGAGGGCAGTAAAGTGGACAACAGGAATAATAGTTAACTAAATGTCAAAATCCTAGGTCCCTTTGTGGGTCACTGAAAGCCTGTTCTTCCATGTCAGAAGATGATAGAAATGATGAGGTAAACGGGTTCAGTCCCAAAGTAAACCAAAAGCCACTGTGGTTAGAAGCTCCTTTTAGGCAGGTACTGTATTTCTGTGAAGTATCTGTGCAGTGCTTAGGAAATTTTACTAGTCCTTGTAAGTGCTACTGTAGTGCAGAAACACAAGACATTATTTCATATGAATAAGGAAAACTAAGGAGTTATCACAGTGGTGTGATCTCCTTTTGACTTTAGAGAACAGAGCCAATTGCATGTGAACTTGGTGCAACCTCTCACTTTCCCACATACCACTGTTCCCAGTTCTCATCACCTCTCCTCTGCTGTACCACCATCAAGTGGTGATCATCCAGGCAGGCACATCACCATCAGGCATATCCTGTGCCCTGAGGAGCCATCACTTCCACCACACGAATAAGTACACCAAACTGTGCATCAGGATGGGGTGCTGGTGACTCTGTCTAAGCCTCATAGAGCTTTACATTGAAGATGTCTGGCAAAGTCATCTCAGCAACACCTTCTACACCTGTTCACAACTTCTTCTCCAGCTACTCACCTTGGCCAAGATCACAATATCCACCTTTCCTTCATGAGGCGTTGCATAACATTCTCCCTTGCAACACTGTGTCCTTCTTCTAGTGTGACGTTCAAGAAGTCCCAAGCCAGTTTTAGGTGTCCTCAAAGAAATTTGTCAGCAGAAGGTAGTAAGCATGGGAAAGGAAGACAGAAAATATTTGATGGGCCAGCAGCATTCCCCAGACCAGACTATGAGAAAGCTTGCAATAGACTGCTTGTGTAGATACTTGGCAGCGTTAGGTTAACAGTTAGACTTCATGATCTTAAAGGTCTTTTCCAACCTAAATGACTCTATGATTTCACAGACTTTAGAAACGAGCATGGACCCATGTGGACAAGTGGGACTAGGGTAGTTTTTCTTTAAGGACCGACTGGATGGGAATATGAGGAATACTCACAGTTTATCTCGAAATATCTGAGAGCTATAAATAAGTGATACAGCTATACCTTTCAGGACATAGCTTTTTGTATTTTCATGCAGTAGAGAGAACTTACTTTCTTGTTTTATACACACAAATCACATGCATTAGCAACATGAGAAATGACGTACATGAAAAATGCATAAGAAGGAGCTTAGAAGACAGCACTCGCTGGGAAACTACCCAGATCCTCTCATAAGGAAATGAAGAGGACAGAAATGGGAGAATTGGTGGCTTTGGAATTGTTCCTTGGTTCCTCCTCAAAACTGGATGTACCATCTTTCCCTTTCTGCAAAAGGAAGACTGTGCTCCTGGCTTGAGGGAAGGCAGAGAGAAAGCATGGAATGCAGTGAGAGTCATCCCTATCCAAGTACCAGCTTGTTCCTCAGGCAGATTAGTCTAGGGTAGCTCCCTTCTTATACTGCCTGGTGCCTTATCTAGCATGGGGGAAATGCAAGCTAGATGCTGGTTGGCTTCCTGTGGGTGTCCCCATGACTCTGCTGGGGTACATGCTTTCAGGACCCTATCCTAGTCACTGAGAATTTTATCACCTGGGAGCTTATCAAAGAGGAATTTTTACTGAGAAAACTATTTTCTTCTTTGAGGTCTGTCTTACTGCAAGTAACTATTATTTCTCTGGAGCTGAGACAGTTTTCAATGTCAAGACTACTTGGGGTTTTTTATGCCCTGGAGAAGAGGTATCCTGTCTTTTTAAAATTTATTTAATTCCCAGTAATCTATAATTAGCTGCATGGGCTTGGACTACTTTTAATATATAAAAAACCCCACAGTAGTGGGCAAATTAATTGCAAATGTATGCTAAATATGGTTTTGGGGGTTTGTTTTCACATTTTTCCGGTGTGTACTTCTGTGTGCCTATGCATGTGACATGTTACATGCTAAGGACATCCCTTGGCCTAAATCTTGATTCTATCTTATCTACATGTCAGGAGTGTGGGTTGTGCTTGTTCCCATACTGACTATACATTATAGAACTTAATAATGACATTTCGGCCCTGAGAACTTTTCTATGTCTCTTAAAGATGATATTTTCTCTTGCTTATGAGGCTTCCAACTGTTGTGTGAATTGCTAGATGTAGCTGTGTCCATTTCAAGAAGCGCAGCTTGCCTCTTGTATACTTCTCACAGAGAAGTGGAGTCCGGGCAGAGGAACCCACTAATACTACTGCTATGGTTTTCTACCAGAAGGTGCCTGCACGTAACCCTAATCTCTACCTAGATTCCTGTTACAGAGCTCTGTATCAGCATCAAGCTTATTTCCAAAGATGGGAGCACTGCTAAAAGCAAGGTAAAGGTTTTCCAGCACTCTTACATTTCTGCCTGTGAATCTTCTAAGGGGATGTTATGAAACACATAGTAAGTATATAATTAAAAAATAAAAAATAATAGAGCAACAATAAAGTAAATTAGAGTAAGGGTGAGTTACGCTGTAAAGATAAGCAAAGTGACTATAAAATAGAGGGGGAAAGAATGAAGGTCACCTGTTCTCTATCAGAAATATAGTTTAGAGCTCAAAATCCATTCCCACAAGGACAAAAAGATGTCTGTGACACGTGAGGAAATGAACTCTCCAGGATGTGCCTTGGGAGTGTTCTAGGTCAGAGGCATTTTGGAAAGAAGTGATAATGGCCTTGAAGGGCAGTGATGAGATTGTGGAACTCCTGTGTGTGGGTTCTGGAAAAAGAAGATATATTTGAAACCCCCCCCCAAAACAAAAGCTCCCGGAAAATACGAGCAGCTGGGCTAATTGTAGGCACTTGGAAAATGGAAAGACATTTCCTTTTTATTTTTTTTTTTTAACAGGAGCTTTTGTAATCTGGCTTCTGTTCCAAGCATAAGGAAAAATGTGTTGAGTTCTGTCTCTGTTAGGTGCACTCTTCGCAGTCACAGCCTGCAAAATGAATATAAAGGAAATCACCAAAGGCTAAACCCAAAATATTCCACCACACTGCTTACTGGTCATTAGGAAGTGGTCTGTTTTCATGGATGGGTCCACAATGCTATTTCCATTTTTACCCATCCATCAAGTAAGAGCTTAGAAATACTCATGCATTTAACAGACAGATATAGCAGCCAGTAAACTTAAGCTGCAACTTCTTAATATAGTTATCCAAATTTTATAAATGATAGAGAAATTGTAAAAAGATAGCTCTTTAGCCCATTACCAACTCCAGTGGACCCTTGGTAGAAAACTCTTTTTGCTGCTGACATCTGTGCATTGCTTGGTGTCACCTGAGCTGAGCTTATAACATTTGTCTTACTGGAAGCACGGCCAGATCTGTGTCAGACTGTGTAGCTGACCAAATTCCCTCTAAAATCCATGTTTCTTACTCTAGTTACACGCCTCATTTTGCGGTAGCAGCTCTGTGAAAATGGTGTTGAAAGGTAGGTTTCCAGAGATACTTCTTTATCTGAATCAACTGCAGGAATCCCTTCTTTGCTTCATGTTCTGTTTCAAACACTCAGAGAAAATTCTTGAAGGCTGTGACCCTGCTGTGAAATAACTCCAGCCTGTTAATCACTAGGGTCTGCAGCAAGGCCCATCTTTTGCCAAGGCAGCTGAAAAACTAGACAAGGATAGAGTGTTTAAATTAAAATGAGAAACTTGTGTCCTTCTGCTCTGCAGTTGGGGTTCTTCTGCATTGCTCAGTGATTTCCTATTATCTTTGTTGCAGGATTGGCCTGCTACTGGTAACTGTGCCAATTTTGTCTAAAGCGTTGATCTGGTTATCTGTCGTCCTTACTATCTGGTGAATCTTCATTATATCCTAAGCTGACTCCTGTTTTGTACACCATTTGTATTTGCTACTTAGTGCTGGAAAGCATGATTTGGAAACTTAGAGATCTGAAACTGTATTCAAGGAGGCCAGAGGAATCCTGCTTAGACAGTTTTCTTAGGTTAGTGTAGCATCTTTCCATAATCTCAGCCTATTGAGATAGGGTCTCACAGCCTACTATGTCCTTTGGAGTGCATCTTGATGCACACAAAGCATTTGGTTCTTCCACTAACTATGTCTTTTCTGGGCTTTAGCCATTCTTGAGAGGCTTAGTAAAAGCACTGCAAATTACTGAAAAATCCAGAAGAAATCTACAACACTGAGTCTTGAGCTGGTTTTTTTGAATCACATTTAAAAACTGTGGTTCCGTCAGCAAAATATCTGAGTTGGTGCGCAAGCTGTATCCTTCTCTCTCTTTTCCTTGGTTTAAGCCAACAATTAATCATGGCACAAGAGGTAAATGAGTGGGAGATTTCAGTGTAAACTGTGCTGGTGGGTTGGTAAACATTTCTGGTATTGTTGCAAATAACCAACACAAGTGTAAGGAATGGAAGTTTAGCTTTAGGCCTGTATGTTTACTGTTATGACTTTAAACTGTTTATAAGAAGAAGAGTATTTTAAATGTTCCTGAGGAGATGGGCAAAACCACATGGCTACAAAGGATTTAACTGAGATAAAGTGTTTGCCTTAAAATTCAGAGAAACATGGTCACTTTTCAGCCATACTTTGTCATTTAAAACACTGCTGTTGATATTGTGCTGTGACACCAGCCTAAAACATTTACGGTAACTCCAGAAATGAGGTGTATTAGAAGTTGGGAGGCAACATCTGGACTCTTCCTTATCACTGTGTGCTCAAAGAGAGCTAATTCAGAGTTGTCCACATAAAATAATAATGCAAAACTTCCCTGTTCCTACTGTTTTTATTGTAGTCGTTAAGATGCAGACTTAAATGGCTTTCAGTAAATCCCTAGGCCCAGAATGCGTGGCAGTTGGTGAAGGTGTCAGTTTTCATGGTGACCAGTGAAACATTGATTGAGGCTTACCACTAGCTAAGCGACTGGTTAAAAGCTTGGGAGAGCTGGATGTTGTTCTTTTGGGGTTGTGAACTGGACAGCCCACCTCCCACATGTCTACTGTGGGAGTAGACGGGTGCCCTCTGTGCCGGGGAGCTTAGAGTCTGCGGCTCAAATTCTTCCTCTTTGTGAGAGGGGTCAAACCACCCTTTTCCACCATCAAGAGGTTCTCCAAGAGAATAGCAAAGAGTTCTGGTTTGAAGACATTTTCTATCCTGCTAAAGCTGTTTTACCCTGCAGACGAAACTAGAAATTTAAGTGGAAGAGAGGGTAGCTCTCTAACTGGATCATATTGCACTGTGATGGGACAGTGAAGCCCTCAGTTCCAGCCACTGTTCCAAGGTCTTTCTAAACATCCTGTGAGGTTTGGCGCCCTGACTCAGGATTTGTAGACATGTGGCATTGGCGAGTAAGAAACCGAGTCCTTGCTGCCAGTACAGGCGGGGAAGGATGTCTGAAGGAGAAGATCCCTCACCTTGGTCAAAGGGCTCTCCGCTGCTCTGCCCAAACTCCACTCAACAGCCATACACAGTAGTCCAGTGTTACCTGAGGAGAAGTTTTGATCTGAAGTTTTGGTCTTGGGACCATCCAGAGGAAAAGGATAAATGTGTAGCTTGACATAGGTGTGACCATGACAGCTTGAAGTTAAAAAAAAGAAAAAAGTTTTTTGCTACTTTGTTAAGGTGAGTGCTCTGAGAGTAGATTTCAGACTGACATCAGTACTCATTAGCAACACATACACAAGGACAGATGGAAACAACATTGGTATCCTCAACTGAAAGCTCTCTATTTCCCTTATTAATACCCTTAGCTGAGTGCTTTTTTATTAGGATGGCACCAAGAAAGCTGCCTGACCATGGTGAACTGTGTAGAGGACTGAGCTGGCCACAAATGGCATGCCTCCTTGAGGAAGCTATAATTTAAATAGGAAAAAATACATATAAAAGAGAAGACAAGCATCCTTATCCCATATCATTGGTTTTGCCCTTTAATTCTGTCTTCTCCATGCACTCAGATTTGCTGACAGCAAACTAAACTGTCTTTTTCTGCATGTGCTACTCAAAAGAGAAGGTGTCATTTTGTGTGACTTTTCCTTTGCAGGCAGGTGTAGCGTCTTTCATGCTGCCCTGAAGTCATCCCTTACCAGCTACTGTTTTGTTGTGCTCTCACTGTGTTTGTGACCTTTGTCAGCTAAGGTCTTTCTGGGTTGAACTGCTAAAGAGTCTGCAGCCTTTACTGGGTTTATCCTCCCTTTGTCCTTGTGTCTCATACGCATTTTTGGAAGCTATGTTCCGAACTTTTAACCAACACCCAAGCCATTGAACTTCCTCAGTATTTCAATTGCTCTGTTACTGAAGCAACATGTATGAAAACTTGCTGTATCTCAGGGAGCAGCTCCCATGAAAAGCGGAATGAGGAAAATGTCATTGGTGAGCTGGAGAGGGAAGATGCCTTCACCACAAAGGATTTGTGGTAGATACAACCTCTGCCAAGTTCCTGGAGGAATTCCTTTCAGATTTAGAAGCCCTGCCAAATAAGGATCTTCTGGATAACCCAGGGCTTGCTACATGGGGAGTATCTTGGATGGAAAATATTGTTTAGTCCTATCATATGGGAGGAGTATTCTTTGGTGCTTTTCTAGTCTTTCTAAATGACTTTGATTTAGAAGTAATCCTTCAAAACCATGCTACCTAGGGTGGTATTTAGCTTGAGCAGTCAGATTTTGCTTTTCAAGTTTCTGTCTCCAGCCTAGCTAAGGGGTTGTAGTAGCACAGAGTGCTACAGAGTGTTTTCAAGCTGCTGTAAATGTGTGACAAGTATTTAGGTTGCCATGTTTGGTTTAGCTGATGAGGATAGAGCTAAGGAAGAACTATCAGTGCAATCAGTTAGATATCTAACATCTGTATAGAATACAGATGGCTTGTGCTGGCCTGTAGATCCACTGAGATCATAGCCAGGCCCATAGCAAGACCCACTTGCAAGGAAAAGATAATTCTTTACAGACTGACAGGTTCAGTTAGCAGGATTATGATACACCTCTTTATACAGCAAAAGGCCAAGTTAATTATCTCTGGTATACAGGATGGCTGCGTGTGTCTACTGGCCTTTGCTCCTTCCTGGAGGGACACATGGTTTATTATTTGCTAACTCCAGATCTGAAACTGCTAAGAAATTTGGTTTTTATTTTTCTCTGTGGAAATCGCCTGGAATCATTAATCCTGCTATTTCCCTTGCCTCCTCTCAAAGATCAGAGTAGGAAAAAAATCTATTTGACCAGGCATTTATATATTCAGTTGTGTTGATGAAAAACATATTCTAGTTTATACATTCATACTTCTTATACACATATGTATTAATTTATAGTGTATTTATGCATATATACAAATATATATGTACGTACACATATGCATACACAAAGATTCATACATACGTACATATAAATATATATATTTTATATATACACACACATACATGTACACCTGCACTACCACTCTGATATCCATAGTAGCTATCCTCTGAAAGAAATAGCATAATGGATTTCCTTACTGGCATTCATCTAGCAACAATGCTCTCTTTATCACAGTACAGCGATAGGTTAGCAGAAGGATGGACAAGCAAACTTTTTGTTTTGTGAATAAGCCACTGCAGTGGTCTCATGCTCATCATGAGGAGATTTTTCTCCTGGAGAGGAACTCTCTCCATTGTCTTGCCAACACAGCCTGTGAAAAGAAAGTTGCATCAGCAGCACTTCATTGAAGCTGCAGGTGAGCCTGTGCCAAGAGTGAGGAAGAGGAAAGAGGGCTCTGAGTGTATTGGTCACAGAAAGAAAGCATAAGAACACTTGGATAATTTCTAAAGGAATGATCATGTGAAATATTTTGGAATAGAGTCAGACACTGAGGCATAAACCTATGGAGGATGTATGAGGTTGGTCATTTGAGCTTCTGGTGGATTTCTGTAGTGTAATCACTCTGCAGTCTTGCCTCAATAATGAAGAATGACTCAGCACAGCTTTTCTCCAAGCACACATTGCATGTGGAAAACCTCATAATATGGTCTTAGTTTCTCAGCACTTAGCATGCATCATGGACAAGCACTAAAATCTGGCAGGCCATGTTTCAAAATATGAGTTCGTACTTGGACACCTGGGTCCTGATTCAGGGAGACATTTGATGCTTCCTAACTCTTCTTGATTTCTGAGGAACTAATGCAAGTCCTTGGAGTTAAACATGCATGCCTGTAAGTGCTTTGCTGAATCCATTAATAACAGCTTATACTCTAATAGCAGGTGCTCACCTCAGTTCCTGTTCAGGTTAATCGTATTTATGAAGTTCATTGGAAATATAAAACTAGTCATGGGTCAAACAGCCATGAATAATCAAATATATTAAAATATAAAAAGCACTTGTGGAAATCATGTTGTGCCAGCAAACATTCTGTTCAGAGTGGTTAAAACTCGTGGAATAAGTTACTCATTGTAAATTATTCACTCATTTGTAATAAACAAGTAGTTTTCACCAGAAATCTTGGACTTTCTGCTAAATAAAGCAGAGATACAAACTGAGAATGGGAAGGAATCTGGTAAATGGCTTTTGTTAAGGTGCTGTTTTTGATGTCATTCAGAATTCTAACTGAAGGTTTTTAAAAGGTCTTATTAGATGTCAAAAACCAACAACAAAGGACTAGATTTACTCTGGAGACCAAATCTGTGATTTAGACTAGTGATATTCTTGTTTGGCTGCTTTTACAGAAGAGGGAGTAAACTCCACATAAATGAATTCATAAATAGGAAAGGATTTGGGCAAATATATAAGGAACAGTACTTATACAGATGAGTCATAAGAGAAATGAAAGAGCACTAAAACAAAGTTAATTTAGGAAAAAAGGAAGCTGTGTCAACCCCATATTCAAGGGCAGAATTTATTCAAAAGGCTATTTAGGCAAAGGTTTGGAGCGAACAGAGGAAATCATGTTAAAGAGAAATGTGTTATGTGATCAAGACTGTAAAAATACTGGTTAATTTAAGTCCTATGAACATCAAAGTATCTGCTTCCTCAAGCTAGGTTATAATGGATCCTTTTTATATCCTGGCTGGGTCCCTATATGCAAGCGTTAGAAGGTTCTACTGTTTCTGAGGGATGATGATAACCTGAAAAGGAGATCAAAAAAGACAGACAAAGATGTGATCTGTAAGGATCAACATAGGAGATGGTAAATGGTACAGAACGACGTTACTGCAGGTGTGTGGCGTTGATCACACTCTGTTCTGTAGGAGTCACCCAACACAGCTCAGTTGGCTTACATCTCTTGAGATACTGGTCTTTTAGTGGGCTAAAGCCTTTAGAAATTAATTGAAATGAGCTATGATCTGTCTTGGGAGGGTAAGTCTTGTCAAAATTAATTCCTTCCCTTGTCTTCTTTCTGCACTGTTTTTCTGAAACATCTGTGCAACCTAAAAGGAATGATAGGGAAACACAAAACAAATCCGGGAAGTAAATGAAACAAAAAGAAGACAATTCAATCCCATCTTTCAGAGCATGAGGGTGAGCCTAAATGCTAAGTTTTTAGAGATACGAAATGCCTGTACTGTATAAAGATCTGGGAACTGTTATCTGTGTACTATGAAGATCTGGGAACAGAATCTAGGCACAGGACAAGAGTTTGGGACAGTTATTCTTGGAGAAATCTGTTTCTCAGTTACAAGTGCTTTGGACTATCCATGTGTGCCCTTATAGAAAAAAGTGAGGTATTTTTCACTTTACGAACAGAGTTAAATAGTGTCATACTCTGCAAGAGACTTAGAGGGTTTAGATCTTTAGAGATATTTGTCATTGTGAATTAAGTACCTGAATAGCAGATCTAGACTTTATACTCTGGATCAGAAATGCCCTTAATCATTTGTTTGGTTTAGGCACCCTCTCTCTTTTGAGCCAGCTGTGGAGGTGAAAGTGTCAGCATCACCACAATGGAAGCTGCCACCTGTGCAATTCTGCTGTCAGAGTGGTTCCCCAATAGGCTGCAGGCAAAACCAGCTGACATAACACAAACCCAAGCCATGTAGTTTAAGTGTGTAAACCAACCTGTCTGTTTTTCCCTGAGAAGGTGATGAGCATCTTGGAGATGATAACATCATCTCTGGTTTGGTTTGGTGCAGTGTCAGAATCTGTTTGTAGCTGTAAGGCTACAGCAGCACCAGACTTATGGTAATAACTCACCTGCACCTGGCCTTCAAGCTCCAAATTGGAAAAACCTGCAAGCAAAACCAGCACCCTAAAGAAATCTAAAATATGACAGCTATGAAAGGGTAAGTGAAAACTCTCTTGACACAGGGGAGAGCCTTCCTTTGTTTCAGCTTCATTTATTCTGACCTCATGTCTTTCTTTATAAACATTCAGAAACCACAGTGGAGCCTTCTCAGGTGTGGGAACTACGGTATGCTTTTCTTCTCACAGGGCAGCTAAGTTTCCTAGGAGCTAAGTAGTAAGAGCTTTCTCTGTCCCTGACACAGGTAGGCTCCCTCTCTCATAGTACTAGTTGCTGTTCATACCATGAGGAGCTGTTTTGCCCAAAACATCTGACAGACTGTATCTACAAGACAGTGACAGAGCACAGCTGGACTTCATAGTTTGTCAGGCCAACACATTTGCAGTGCAGAGTGCAGAAACTTGTAGGTGATGTGGGAATGTGTCTGCAGGAGGGCTAGTTGGAGGAACAGAGTTAGTGTGGATCAGGACCCACTCTCAAACAGCCTGCACAAAACTGTACCTGCAGGTTTAGGCCAGTGCATGGACTGAGGTGGTGATGATTTTGATTTTCATCCCCACCCACCTCCAACACTTGTATTTGATTTCTTGGTGATTTTTAATGATTACTTAAAGCTAAAGTTAAAAGAGAAGTGTGCCTATTTTGGTGCAATTCTCAGCGTTCAGGGCTAGGAAATTCAAAATTGCCAAAATACAATAAATGCAGAGTTTTCATTGGCACCAGGCAAAATATCAGTTTCAGTGGAAGTCAGGCAGCATGACCCATTCTGTAATTTCCAGTAATTTAAAATAAAAGCCAGAAAAAAAAAGAAAAAAAAAAAAAAAAGAGTGGAAGATCCAGAGACAATTTGGGTACCGGTGATCATCCATTCCCTAATATTTACTAAATTGTAGCTTCAAAGTAGCATTTATCTTTTCTCTCAATAGTCTTTTATTTTCAGGTGTTCATACATAGCCACCTCTATGGACTTGAGACTGCACAGACATCTTCTCTTGTAGATGAAAAAGTCATAGAAAATGGTTTCTTTCCATTGTCAACAGGAATCTAACAGGACAAATATTTTCTGCCTTCATGATTTAAAAGAAACAGATGTTTTCCCAGCAGCTAGCTTTCCATTGTCAGCCCTCTTACTGCATGTATTCCAGCCTTGATGGCAAAGACAGCCAGTTTCCGTATGGATTGAGAGACCATTTTATTCCCGCACATGGGGTAGACCTGTACACCACTGAATTAGCCACCCCTGCGAGCTTTCTCCTGCAGGTGCACGTACAGTCCCCCACGATATGGCCACAGAGCATTTGCAGAACAACACTCCCAAGATGCCTGGAATCCCACAGACTGGGAAGGGCTATTGGGTCCCTGGATTGCAAACCTGTTGTTCCTACCCTGTGGGAAGCTAAGACCCTGATATATTGCTATCTATTCAGCTGCAGTACACAACTGTCTTTAGACAATGTGACTCATCAGTGGACTGCTCCAACTTCTGCCCAAATTCTATTTGGTGTCCTTTTATTTAAGAAAATAACTTCTCTGACCTTGGAGACTGATTCGATTGCTTGCAAACATTATATTGATTTTTTTTTCTGCCCTCCTGCTAATACTTGCTGCTATAAGGGACCTGCAATGTAAAAGTGGTAGCTTAGAGCAGGTACTGAGCTACAATATAGTGGAATACAACTGGCACCATAGCACTTTTCAGCCTTTCTAATATTCACAAATTTACCTGAGTAGCATCTCTGTGAAGAGGTTGTTGGCTTTTCTTTCATCCTGTCACTCTGTAGGGCTCTAGGCCCTTGAATAGCATGGCATAAAAGCATCGAGCACAAAACCTGGAGCTGAATGATTCTGGCTTACATTCAGCACCCCAAGTCATGAGCTCTGAAATCTTTATCTGCATCAGATCAAACTATTACTGCTCCCAGCTGTCCACCCTGCTTTTCTACCAGAAGATGCTACTAGTACCTATGGTGGGGCGAGAGAAGCACACATGCCTACACCACAGCCCAGTGTATTACCTCAGAGCACTGATCAGGGGGGGGTGGAAAGGCAGGAGGTGGTTACCCCTTAACCTAGGGCAGATGAAAACACCAGGGCTCATCATTCAAAGCCCTCATATCCCGATCACACGACACAGGTAGTGTGAAACGGCCTTCAAGGCTTTATATAATTACAGGAGCAGTGCTATGTGCCTCAATGTGAAGGAGATTCCAGGTCCATTTAGAAATATGCTCAGCTTTGTAGACTCACAAAGAAAATCAGTTACACAGTGACTGAAGCTGCTGCAGTTGCGCAGGGAATTCATATCCACCTTGCGTAACGCTATTGAAAGAATCTTGAGGAAAACTGAGGACTGTTTCAAGTATTTCTAAGTTACAGGAAAAGATTAATTTGGATATATTTTCTTTTAAATTGTCAAATCTCTAGCACATTTCCTCCTTTCACTTTTTGAACAAAAACTTAAAATAAATTCTCCACAGATTTGCTGTGTTTTCAAGGTGCATTTGAAAAGGCTGCATTGTTTTCCCTAGAGGTTCTTGAGGCTTTTATAAGTATCTACCAGCTTGATGTCAGAAGGAAACACATATGGTCCTCTTTCTACAAAAGCAATTGACTACTTCAATTGGATAATCAATAGTGCAGCTGACTTAGCAGTGAATTGGCCACTCCAGTATCCAGTCTGATTGATGATCTTCTCTTTCTTTTCTGGTGATGTGAAGCATACAGGTGTCTCTTCTGTTGTTGTGGAAACGCTGAGGTCTGATATAGCCTTTTAGTTAGGTCGTTTCACCTTTAAGGCAGGAAAAATGGGTCTTTTGCAGTCAATGGGTGCAGATCAAAGCAAATGGGAAATGAAGAGTTCATACATGGGAAATTAAACAAAGGCTGGAAGATAGATGACAGTGAATTGGGTTGAGCTCCCGTTTTGGCAGGCAGGCAGACCACCCACAGCCCTTTGTGTTCCTACAGCTTCTCACTCATGTAACGTTTGAGAGGACAGGAGTGTCACTCATCTGCTGTGGAACCTGGGAAATCAGTTACCAGCATTTCCGAGAAGGCGAAAGATTTGCACCTGTGCTTGGAGCACCGTGTTCATAAGTGACTTTGTACTCGCAAGTTTTCCTGGATACATCTCGGTCGGTTTTGGGGAGCTGATACCAAGACTGGTTGGCCATACAGACGTCAGATTGGAAATGGAGGCCCAAGGGACAGCCAGAGGCTGACCTTCAAAGTGCAGGGGATTCTCTATGCCTGAGCATGGTCAGTGGCTGAGTACATTGATAGCATGACATTTGGCACCTACAGAAGAGCAAGGCACATCTACAAGCAGCTGGTTAATAGTGGAAAGATACACAGACACCTTGTAAGGACAGTGTAATCATATTCTCCTTTATATCACAATGGCTTTAAAAAATGTGGCTGAAGTCACTGGGTCCCTTGGATACATTTAAAATGTCTATCCAGAAGCAAACCAGCTTTCTGCGTGCTTAATGTTGAGCTGGAGTAGAAGTTTATAATGAATAATACATTCCTTCACTATGCAGAACATGCAGGTTCTAATTTCTGTAAGTTCTTTTCGTATTGTTGCAGGAGTGCTAAGTGTGTGCAAATATAATTCGCAGCCAATATAAAGCTATAATATGCTGACAGATTGATGTGAAAGGGTCTCTTAGCAGAATAAATGGCTGCCTTGAGAGTTCATTACTGCCCATACAGTAGCAATACAGACAAAGGATTATGAAGTATCCTGAGCTGCATTTCTTTTTGGCTGAAGGTGGTTCATCATTCAGAAATAAGCTCGATGGAAATCCAGATACTCTGGGAGTCCAACAACAGACCTTATTTCTCTCCTGTGCATTTCCAAGCAGGATTGCCCACTGAATGGCTCAAACACATTCCTAATGCCAAGGTTTCTTAGTTGAGATTAAAACAGCAAGAAGCTTCCATCCCCTTGCAATGGTGAAAATAAGGGGTGAGGTGCAGCTTTTCTGGGGAGATGAATGTGAAAGAGATGTGTTCAAACTGAAGTTACCCTTTAAGATACCCTTGTTTCAAAATTCAGCCTGCCGGCTCTTTTCTCTGCTTTCACTTCGATATGCCCTGTGGCACTATCAGGCCCTGAGAGCACTGCATTTTACATGCAGCGCTCCTTAATTATTTGGTCTAATCTTCAACTCAGCAGACATGGCATGGTGGAAAAGGCCCTTACCTATCTCAGAGAGACATGGAGAGGACAACTTGTAAAGAGCTTTGAGATCCAGAGTAGATAAACCAAAACAACGCTACTTGCAGAGTTTTTTGTTCGTAGCCACTTGTACATGTTTAGATGTTGGACTGCTTCAGCCTTATTCTCAATTGTGGCTGACAACAGTTCTCCCATTAAGGCAGATCAGTGGGAGCTTTACCTGATATTGCCAGTGGGAGGAGTGGTCAGGCTCCAGAGAAGACCTGGGAAGGGGAAGGCCTTTCAGTCTTTGGGACACCACGCCACATATCTCTGCTGCAGCATGCAACCCTCCTTTCTGGGCAGTACTCATTTGCCTGTTGATCCATGGGGAACAAGGACACTGCCCTTTTCAAGCAAAACAGAGCAACATTTGGAGCCTCTGATGACAGGAAGCAGGATTTTTTTTTTTTTACGTGTTTTTTTTTCCCCTTCTCATTTTAAGAGAGTAGGAAGAAGTGACTGAAAGTGAAGCCTGGGAACAGCTGGCTTCTCTTTTAGGTCACAGAATTATCCAAACTGTTTGCAAACTCAGGTCTGTAAAGCTAACAAATTGAAAGTCACTAAATCCACCGTATACTTTAGGTTTCATTTGACACCCACATGCTGAAACTACCTCACTTGCATCTGCTAATACAGAGAGATCCTTGCTGGAGTGAAGTATCACCCCTGCACTAAAATTAAACACATGTAAGAGTTATAATAGGTGTTGGAGGCTTCCACTGTAATGGCAGGTAAGTTAGGCTGGCTAACTGCTTTCAAATATCTCAACTTTTCCGATGCAACTTCCTCAACATGGTTATTTTATCTGTATTATTAGTATCATAGTTCTCAAAGCCTATCAACATTAGCTTCATTGACTTTAAGATGTACTGCTAATCTTACTGTAGCAACTGAACCTGCAGCCTGGAAGACAAAACATAGCAGATGGCCTTCCACAGTCGCATGGGCAAAGAAAACAAGTAACACAAATAAAGCAAGCTTTAGGATGACCTGGCCCATGTGCAGCACTGCTTGCTTAATCTTTGTGACATCTTTGGTAACACATTTTGTAAAAGGAAGCACCAACATGTAAATCTGTCCCTGCTGCACTTTCAGCAGTCAAGGAGTTTCTCAAGTCTATTGTTCTTAGGTTTCATTTGTTAAGCTCTGAGCCTCCATTCAGCAACAACTGCCATCTTAAAAACGAATCCTCATGGGAAGGAGGAGAAGTGCCTTTCTGGACTGTGTGATAATCACTTTCAACTACAAGCAGATCATCAAGGACAACAGCGTTAAAAATGCTCCTCATCTCTCTCTGAAGAAGTTCTTTCTGGTGGAACTAGTGTTAGGATGTGTTCTCTGAGACCAGTTACCAGATGCCTCACACTAACATAAACCTAACTAGAAGAAACCAATACGTCTCCATTTGATTTTTTTTTCCAACATCACGTCTAAGTTAGGCAAGATTTGTTTATATATCCATTGCTTTTCATGCATTTGGCAAGTTTTTTGTTTGGTTGGTTGGTTTTTTTCCATGTATGTGTCTCAATATATTCACTTAGCTCAACAGCACCATTTGTACTTATGTTCCACCAAAGGATCAGGACCTAAACACAAAAACTTTTCTGTGAGATTGACTTTAGGTAGAGACAATTAGACAGTAACTTAGGTTCACTGACAGCTTGTGGTACAACACGGCCCCACTGAGGCCATCTGCTTTTCCCTTGCTTTCTTTAAGGGAGACACATCTGTTTAAGCAGCACATGCAACCTGAAAATGTGATCTTCATCTCTTGCATGCAGGGACCTGCACAGCACTGGCCTTGAAAGTGGCACTGGAAGCTGAGGTGGTGTGAGGGACATGGGACACTGATCCTTCTCCATCTCCCCTCCTAGAAAGAGATCTCTGCATTCTTGCAAAAAAGCAGGAGCAGCAATCTTCAGTGTTACTCTGGTCTCCCTCTGGCCCAGCTCCTCTTTCTCTAAAGCCCTATTTCCTCCTGCCAGCACAGTTCTCTACTCCCAAGCTCTCAACACCTCAATGGCCTCTTTGGGCTCCCCATACACCTTTACTGACACATTTCTAAGTACAGGTTAGAAACAACTCCTCTTGGTCTAACTTCACTCTCGTCATTACTAAGCTACCTGGATAACTGTAGGGGTTTTAAAAGCCACATACGGTATTCATGAGACTTTTGCTTCTTGCTCTTGGAAGCACTCACAAATTTGCCCACCACTCATAAATAGTATGTAACTGTTGCAGCATTTTATCTCTTCAGATTCATCCTGTAACCAAAGAAATAGTGCCTTTTTTTAAAAAAATGGGTGATACTAAAACTTCATGTAGCATTATTTAGCAAAACTTACTTAGGAAAATAATCTTTCCTTATCCTGCAACCAAAACAATGCATTCTTTGATTCAAATAGAACATGAATGATGTGACGCAAGCAAAACTAATTTAATCCTCAATCGAGGAAAAAAAAAAGTTAAATTCCTAGAATAAATAAATAACTTAAACAAATAAAACATTGTTTTGACTTTTGTTGTTTTGACTCGATATTATTTACAAAAGTCTAAGCAAGATGGTAAAAAATTAGTTGTCAAATGCCTTTATTGAAATGAAGTCTTTGACTTGTGTTCATGTGCTATTACTGAACACTGATTATCCTTGGAAGCTTCTAAATTTATCTTATTCCCAGAAATTATTTACAACAGTTGCGTCCAGAAATGGCTGCTATTAGAAACTGTCAGATTTTTCAGTATATTGAGAGACAGAGCTGCAGACAAGCTATTTAGTTCATCAAGGAGTCTAAAGAAAGATAGAAGTTTACAGGAGAGGTCTGTAAGCCTTAGTTGTGGACAACAGGTAGAACAATATTTGCAAGATTGGTGTGATTGAAATATGCAGGAAATCAACAGAGTTTTCTTGAAGTGCACTGACAGAATAGTTGAGTGAACACACAGTTGTGCTTTGTTTCACCCAACAGTTACACCCATTGCAGCTGAGATGAGTTAAATACACAATTATTGGTGTACCACTCCTTCTCTTGCATTTTCACTCAGTGTCTGATGGGCACATGGCAGAGAACATGCCTGTGCCATTGAAAACTCTGTGGACAGATTAAGCTCCCCACATGTTGTTATCCAAGTGAAGTCCTGTCCACAGGAAAGGGAAAGCTCATTTCAATGTTATCATTCAGCTGTGCAGCTCCATTGCATGCTTAGCTGGGGGGACCTTATTCTGTTGCCCAAATTGGGCTTTTTGTGTTTCAAAGGAAAATAAAAAGTGCCTCTAAAAAGCCACCAAACTGAGATGTCACTGTGACCAACACAGATTTCTGACTTCCATGAGTTTTCAATTACTGATAAAGCTGTGCCTGTTATTTCAGTTCCGTTCTTCAAGACCTATCTTGGCTATCTCCACTATGAATAAATGCAGCAATTATTCAGGTCAGGGAAACATGTGACTTCTATGGCTGTTTGCTCCTTCAACAGCTTTTATTCAGATAACAACATTGGTTTAGTTTAAAGGCATCTCTATGACCTTTATGAATTAGTAACTTACACTTAGGGTGTGCAGTCATGACACAAAGACCCTTGATAACGGTTCCCATGGTTTAGCATGGCGGTCCAAGACAAATTTCAAAATCAGCAATTTTTCAGTCTATTTAATTGACATACAGTTCATATGGAAAAGTCAAATCTTTAATTAGAGCAGTGATATATGAGAAAATACAGTCAAACTTTTAGCACACATTTCCTTCTCCAGTTCAACAGTTTTTTTCCAATTGTTTCGGTTGCTTCAACTAGGAGGTATAATCTATCCCTTCAAGCCTTGACCCATTTCTCTCCCTGAATCATCACAGTTACGACACAATCCTACCCATCTGTCCATCTGGTGCTCAGAAGCATTTCCTGACACAATCTACAGCTTCTGCTTGTGATGTGAACTAGCTTATTATTATTATTATTACTATTATTATCATCATCATTATTATTATTATTCAGCTTACATTTTAAAATTGTGTTGAAGGAACTTTAAGATTATAAAGTAAAATACTAGGAAGTATGTCCATGAATATAACCTCTCAGTACAGAACAAGTTCAGCTTCCTAGAGTGCGGCCTTCATAGTACGGTCAGAAATCACACTTTTTTCTCTTATGACTTCTTCATTCAGTACAGCTCTTGACTCTTAGATCAAGTGTTCACCTTTTGACATTTACACTTCAAGAATTTGCTGATGCTTTCCTTGCAAAGAATGTCACAGCTTCATCCGACTGCAAGAGACCCAAGTTCTCTTCACAAGTCTGATCCTGAATTCTTGTGAGAGGAAATTAAACTTCACTTGTAAGAGACTTTGAATATCAAAAATTGGCTTCGTTGGTGGATGTTCTTTAAAGCACTAGGCAAGTTTTCTATCCTCTGAAGTAAATGAAGTGTTGATTCTTAAAATCAAAGGTTAAGCAGTAGTGAGTTTGAGACCACTTAATGCAATGTAGGGAACACTATGTAAAAAGCAACTGAATGGATTATGTTCTCTACAGTGTGGCCAGAGCTTAAAAAATCGGATATGGTGCAAATTTGCTTTTAATTTCCATTCTACTTCTTTCTTTAAAATACTAATCTAAGTGTTAGTGTGGATTTTAGTGAAACACATTTCAAGCAGACGTGTGTTGTTTTCCTCAAGGCTCAAATGCTCCTGGAGCTATGGGGGTACTGTTTTGTCCTATGGTTCTGGAGGGGCAAATTTCGCTGGTTATGAATTCATTAAAGTTTAAGACATTAAAAATACTTGTACCATTGGTTGAGTGCAGAAGCAGGAGTACAAAATGACATCTTGAACCTGATTCCAGGTGCCATCCTTCACTCACATCAGTGGATTTTCAGTTCTGCCTGTAAGCAATCATACAAAATGGGCAGAGAATGATATGAATTCATATATGATACATAAGCTTGTCGGGTAATTCGGAAGTGGCTAGTCTGAGTTTAGTCAGAGACTTTTCAGAGTAACACAAAAATATGTTAACAGTAGAAGTAGTGTTATTTTTCATACTTGTGGAGACCATTGGCCCAAATATTTGCACTGAGCTGCAGAAGGTGTTTGTCCCTGTTCGCCCTGTTAATGTGACTCAGAGCAGCCCAGAGCCGCTTTAAATAACTGCAGCTGCCAGGAGCCTCTCTAAAAACACACAGCCACTAAGAACTGGTGAAGCACAGATAGTTTTGATCCTAACTGTAAAGGACTCCTCTTGTTTTCTTCTCCTCTTGGGAGCTGGGGTGGGTGGGTCAGCAGGGAAGCTGTGCCAGTTGTGCCTCTAACCCACTGCAAATTCCCTGTGCCCGTGGTGGGTCTCAGGTAGTATGGAGGGCTGGGTCTGCTGGGGCAGGGAGTGGGGAGCCTGTCCCTCCTACCTGCTCCCAGGCCATAAAAACAAATCAGGTAATGCCCCCAGTACCAGCGCCTTCTTCCTACTGGACTTCAGTTACACACTGAACACGCACAGGAAAAAAAGCCTTATCCCTGGGGAATACACAGCTAATTGGGAGTGTATTCTCTTAATACGCGTATTTGTTTTCCTTCAAAGCAGATCTAAACAGTGATTTTCCACCCTGAACAAGTATCAGCTGGCTTACACAGAAAAGTAAAGAAAAACAAAGATCCCTCTCTGGGGTAAATTAAAAATAAAGGCTTAAAGGTTGTGTGTAACTATGCAATCATGAAGCTGAAGTGGCCATCCGATGTTTCGCCTTTGTTCTGAAAATGAGTATGTGTATCGCTTTCACTCCTCTCTTCTCTTTCCCGAGCCCAGAAAAAACTGTTTGCCAGCTCTCGTCCTGTTAAACCAAGATGGATACAACAGAAGACAGCCTGGGCCAGTGCCTGAGAGTCCCAGCACTGTCTGTGCGGCTGTTTGTCATAAGGAACTAGCAGGGCTTGAGTTCAGCATTGCTGGGTTTTTTGGCTATGACAGACAGCCAGGCAGACATCTCTAACCACCCTGTTTCACACAGGCAGGGAGTAAAAACAGATATGAAAAGCACAGTTTCACAGATCTGGAACACAATCTCAGCAGCAGCATTAACAGTTTTTTCCTAAGGAACTGCAGTTTAAAATCCTTGGTCATCCTTCCTATGTTTAAAAAAAAAAATCAGAAGGAAGGTTTATCACTGGTTTATAAAGACGGATGGTAAAGGGGAAGGAAGGTGTGTGATTTATGCTAAGCTCAAGCCTGATCAGCTTAGTATCTGCAAAGAGAGAAGATTAGGGCCCAGGCACGTGGCACTGGTTGAAGTGAGTCTCTGCAGGAAGAGCCTGGCTTGTAGAAAAGTGGCCAAAATGTCTCTTTTTTTCTCTTCAAAACACACATCTGTCCAGGAAAAAAAAAATTTCTTCTTCCTAGCCAGGCATCAAGCAAATGTTTTCCCTGATACCAGTCAGTCTGATGCTTTCTGTTCAGGTTGCTTGGTGTAAGCACCAAGCACCTTGTAAGCATCAAGCACCTTGAAGGCTTCCTCAGTAGAGCTGGCAGGACCCTCATGCTGTTGAAAGGAAGTCTTCTGAGGGCAAGTGAAAAAACAGTGAGGTCTTTGGTAAATCCTCTCAGTTCTGTGCAAAATTCTTTCTCCATGAGGTCAAAGGAAGACTCAAGTTCTGGAGATCATGACTCAGAAGCCTTCCTCACCTGGCGCCTGAGCCCACACCCCATTTGTGGCTGGTCCCTACTTTTCAGTTTCCTCGTCCAGCTGGTCCAGCCAGGAGAGTGCCCCTGAACTGAATCAGTGGATTTGCACACATGCTACAAAGCATTTAGAGGTGCTAGAAAAAGCTGCTCCTAACATAGGGGAGATGCTCTTCGCTCTTCACAACAGGTTATTAAAAACTGCCTGGCCTAGGAGTCTCTTGGAAAGTAGTGATCCACATAACTCCTGTGCCTGGTGAGACATCGCTGCAAGGCACCAACTGGCCCCAGCATGCATCCCACAGTGTGCTGTACAGGAAGTGCATGCACTTGTTTAGGGTGAAAGGAGTTCCACCAGGAAATGCTGGCACTTCCAAGAAATTACTTGGGATATTTATCGAGTGTGGAGTGAATGCCAGGCTTGGATGAACAGCATCCTGTCTGACTGAGCCAAACGGAATAGCCTCTCTCCTCTTTGACAGTGGGGGCTAAGTCAACCCTGATGAAAGCTGAAACACCTTTGTATGATTTGCATATTTCTGTGATACTTGGACAGTAACCATACACTACTGCCATTATCCACTAGGAAGATACTTAGCAGGACTATAAAACAGGAATAAGGTGGGCATATAAAATATTACAAAAGAAGACAGTAAACATTAGTGTAGTGTTTTACAAGTCCATTCACATGTCATTCCATTAGATCTGTAATCTAGATGACTCAAAAGAACAGCACTGGTGACACGTAGCCTCTGTCTGAGAACTTTGTTGTTCCAGTCAGGGAACGAAAACCACCTCTGTTCCTCTGTTCCCTGTCCTCCAGTATAATAAAAATAGTGGTATATTTTCTGTTTAGTAATTATATTACATGAACAGCAGGTGGGCTACACAAGGCATGGAGTGTCCTAACATAATCTTCTACACTTTTTGAAGCAGTCCATTACATTTAAAAAAAATGGAATATTTCCTCTGGCAGTGATGGACCAGCTCAAAAAACTCCCATGAATTGCACATTTATTTTACTTTCCTGCTTCTTTTTTCTGCCTTCTTTGCAATGTTTATGTACTCTTTATTTGCCTGGTCTACATCTTTACCTTACAACACCCAGTCAATCCTGCATTCCTCTGACTTCCCAAAAGCTTTTGGCTGATCATGTGAAGGTGTTTAAATTATGCCTGGAGCAGGCAGGCACAAATTTAAGCATGATCAGGTATTTGTGGCTTGCCTATAGAATCTTTTCTCCCAATGAGCAGCACTTTTGTGAGTAGTCCCACTGACTTAAGTGGGATGACTCAAGTAAGCAAAGTGCGTTGCAGTTAAGATGTTGAACACAGGTGGAAAACCAAAAGGTGTATGGAAATTCTTCTCTGCTGAGTGGGTGCACCCAGTTCCTGAACATCATGAGCAGCCAGTGCATGTGTTCACAGGTCGCTCTGTGGCAACGCGTCCTGCCTGGCTTGAGTCTATGCTGGGAATGAGGAAAAATATTTCTCATTACCTTGCAGTGTCTGTTGGTCAATATCTGCATTTTCAAATGGGATCTTTGGAATGGGAGGAGGATGAAACTGCATCACAAAGCTGGACAGAGAAATAGAGTCCCTAAGAAATCACACTCCATGACTTTGCTTTGCTGGGTGGCAGTGGTGATGTTTTACAGCCGGGAGCTTCTTTTGCTGGGAGGAATTTGGCTTGAAGATTCAAAAGCCTGTTCACCACTGCAACCATGTTGATGGAAGGCAGGTTCCAGCTCTTCATCTGAGCACAGCTGCTGTTGCCAGCCGGAATGTTGCCCCATTTCCACTCAAACTAGAGAACACAAATGAAATACTGCATTACCTGCATTGTGTCTGTCCTCACTTTGTTTTGGGAAAAGAGAGAAGGCAAAACAGGTGCCAGGTGATGCTTTGTTTTGGGTATGAATAGCAAGCAGAGTTCACAAGCAAAGCAACACTGATAAGGTCTAAAGTAAGCACAAGCATATTTTAGGCCCATAGAGGAGACTAAAACTAGTTGAATGCCTAATCCAATGAGATTTTTGCTATGACTATGTAACAGATAAATTTGGCATGACACTGCCCCTGTGGCAATGGAGCTTTAATCCAGTCCGTTACTCTTGGCTCTTCCATTACAAAACAGGATGGGTGCTTGGAGTTAGCAAATCCCAGGCAAGGGCCTTTCCTCTTTAAAAAGCATGTTTCTGTGGGCAGGAGGTGCCCTAGGAAAGGGAAGCTGTGCAGCTGTGCCAGCACCCCATTGTCAGTTGGAAGACAGCTCTGCAGCGTGCTGTTTAGGATCCCGCCACACAGCCGCTGATAGAGCCCTGCCTGCACTCTGCTGCCCACCCAGCAGCCCTCTTGGAAGGAAAAGGGGGCCTTGTCAGCTCTGCGAGGGGAAGAGGAAGCAGCCCCCTCCTCCTCCTCCCCCATGTGCGGATGTGAGAGGCCTGGCTAGTCTCCCAGCTGGCATGAGCGAGATTGTGCAAGCTGTGCGTCCCCTCCTCTTGGCAGGAGGACAAGCACACCCTTGTGCACAGGCAAAGCAGCTTCCCTGCCCATCATCTATCAAAAGCAGCCTGCTGATGTGCTGCACCCGGGGTGGCCTTCCTGACCACATAGTGATGCTGATACAAGAAGCAAGGGGAAGGTGAAGGACACAAAGTGTGTTGGGGCAGACTTGTGGCGGGTGCAACTCAGCAGCCTGTTGGCTTCAGCGAAGCTGTGCTGTCTTACACCAGCTGCAAACCTGTTCTCTGCTTTTGCTGGAGTTAATGCACTTTCCTTTCTTAGGACAGGGACAGAGTGGTCTAATGGTAATTACTGTTATGCAGGAAGTTGAAGTTAATATCTGTTTTCGCATGAGTATAAATGCCAAGGCCTGCATACATACATTTCAAAAGCAAGGAGAAATTACACACTGAACTGATGGCATTTCATTAGCATTTTCATTATCTTCGATCCTAGAGGGTTCAGTAGAAATAGAGTCTTCTGCACGAGGAATTTTACCCTGGGCTTTATAAGGGCTTTTTTTATCGGGTCTTGAAAACCTCCACAGATGGAGAAGGCTCGGCCTCTCTGGGCATCCTGTTGCACTTCCATGGGGAAGAAGTGTGTCTTTACCTCCAGCCTGAACCTCTCTAGCTTCAGCTTATGCCTGTTGTCTCAGCAGGCACTGCCAGGGTGCTGTCAGGTGCCCCGAAAACACCTCTGCTCTAGGCTGAACCAACCCCTTCTTGCAGGACAGTGCTGTAGTCCCACCAACCCAGTGGCCCCCTGTGGTTTGTCATTGTCTCTCCTCTCTGGGGCCCCAAACAGGATGTAATGCCTGCTTGAGGCCCGATGGGCCCTGAGCCAAGGGGATCACTCCTCTGCCTCGTATAAACCCATCTGCTCTGTAGAACTTACAAACTAAAAAAAAAAAAAAAAACAAAACCAAAAATCACAGCCAAAACCAGAACGCAGAGAACACAGCTTTCCTAAACTTAGCTTGCTTAGCTGAGACCAGAAGACCATCTAGCCCACTATCCTGACTCTGAGACTAGCCAACAGCCCATAGTGGTAGAAGAGTGTAAGGGCACAGGAGGTATGCAGAGTCAGATTTTTGGGAATGTTTTCCCAGCTTCCAAGAACTTGAGTCTTATGGGTGATGAGTTCAGATTTAATAGCTCCTGAATCACTTTTTGTCCATGAGTTTATCAGATTGTTTTTTAACTCCATGTAAATCTTTACCACCCACAATGTCCTGTGCTAAGGAGTTCCACAATCTAATTAGCTAAATGTTGTGTGAAAAAGTACTCCTTTTCATGTTTGAAAATAATAGGCACTGCGTTTGAAACTACTGCTTTCTGCTTTTACTGATGCTCCTTACTTCAATAATTCCCTGATCACCTTCTCTGTTCTGCTTACGTAGAGCGCATGGGACTCCATCACATCCACGACACTGCAGGCCTTCAACCATGTCTTACTCTTCTCTGTACTTTACGTAGAGCAGATGCAGGGACAAGGACTGCACAGGATTTTAAAAAATGTGGGTGCAAACCAAGTTTGGCAGAGAGATGTTCTCTTTTTCCTCTCTTCCCTGTTCTCTGAAGTTCCTAACATGGAGTTTGCTGTTTTAGTGGAGCACCAGTCCTACTCTGTGCAGAGCTATATATTTGAAACTCACGATCTCATCCTGAGTGGAGATAATCCATTGAAGGCCTATTCCTGCACTGGCAAAGGTCAGGGAGAGTTTTTCCTCTGTAGTCTTCTGACCCCTTTACCTCCACTCCAATGTCCTGTCTGCTAAGCTAAACTGGCCTCCAGGAATACTCCGTTGGGGTAGTTCATTTTTGCTCTCATGTCCTTTCAGGTCTTGCCTATCACACTCCAAACTTTGCCTGTCTTTCTCCATGACACAGTGATAGCAAAACAAGGGCTATGCCCCAATAAAATACCTTTTTGTTTTTTCTATTGAACTGAAAGTTTTGTGGCATCTCTGTATGCCTTTCTTTCTGCAGCCCTACTGATTGCTTTGGGCCTCATATTTACACCAAACACCCAAACTTCAGCTTTTGGAGTAATTTCCTTCAGCAGGTCCAGCCCCAAGAAAGACGAGAGGCATTGAAGGGCTGTGGGAGAGAGAAGAACAGGAACGGGGGGAAAGCCATCCCTGCTGTTCATTCAGTCATCCATAGCCTGCATCATGGTGGCAGTCAACCTCCATGGGCACTGTTTCAGAGACAGTAAAATGGCTACAGCATGAGCTATGAGTCCATACATTGGCATTGCCATTACACTCAGAGTTACCTGGTGCCATCCCAGGACAGAATCTGGCCCTCAAGGCACTACTGGGAATTTAGTACCAGTGGGGTCAAATCAGTGCTGTTTTGGATCAATGTCTGTGAAAAGGGAACAAAACCTGTCTACGCTGAGAGTACCTTTTTTTCCCAGAGAGCACTAACTGTTCTGAAAGTGACATGATTAGTCTAGCACAGTATAAAACTCTCACTCCACCTTTTTTTTTCCTTCCCATCAGTGACCTTTTCTGTGGTTGATGCAATCCTGTATTAATATTCTCTCACTGATCTCTAAGAGCAATAGATCTAGCCCCTTAGGGTGAAATTGGTGTGGCCAGTCTTCCTCAAAAAGACTGTGGCCTGTGACATGTTACAATATATGTAGGACCACTTGGTGGGGAACCCTGTCTGCACAGCCTGGCAAAAAGGCCAGAGCAGGTCAAGTGTGTTCTTCATCCCCTCTCAGACTGGGACTACCTGACTTCACCAGCAACCCAGCCTGAAAGGGACAAACAAATATCTTGTGTCCTGAGTAAAGATCTCAGATAAGATGGTGCTCTGCAGATTGCTGGAACAACATTTTGAAGATCTGGCATCTTTACAGTTCTGACACAGCTTTGATGTGCTTTCCTGAACAAAATTACTTCATTGCATCATGCTTGAGTTTCCACATCTGTTCAATATGGAGGCATTATAGGGACCTCCTAAAAGCTAGGAATTATTCCAGTTAAACCAAGGGAATGGTGCTGCTGGCAATCTTTTCAAGAACTGATTACATTTCTTGGAGGTGAACACGGTCATTTGCTTGGTGGTTACCAGGAGGCATTCATGGATGTTAGAGCTGATAGTAATTAATTGACCATGTAAAACCACTGATGACTGAAGAAGCTGACTCAGATCCCACCTCTTTGTTTAAACTTGTCTGTAAATTCTTCACATTTTAATTTGGTAAGAACAAAGATAAACTGCTTTAAATGTAACCACAACCCGTAAACATAATGTGCAATGTCTGAAGGATGGGTCAGATTTTCTGTTGGGTGAGTGGGTGCAGCTTACAGCCTGAGGTTGAGAGGTTGGCTCAGCGGTTTCCAAACCATGAGCATTTCCTCTCTGAAAGAGAAAAAGGGGTTTTCTGCAAAATGAGGAAGAGCAAAACAGCTATCTTAAGACCAAGGGACCAAGCTGACAAACTGGAAGAAATGCACAGGCAAGGGTGGACATCTGCTGGAGAAATATTCAGGCTCTTAAAGAACTCAGGGGAAGTGGAGCAAAAGAGAGGTTTCACCATGGCCTTCAGTCCAAAATTCAGACAATTAAAGGTTTTGAAAATACCACCCTAAACAAATTAATGAAAGACAATAAATACATGGGAGTAGGAAAGCTCTCCCCTCTTGAACAAATTTTGCATTTGTACAGAGGTACGTGGGAGCCACAGGAGACTGAACCCTCCTCCCCAAGTATTTCAGACACCAAGAGATGCTGAACCCCCACCCCTAGCACCTTCTAACAATGCAGAAATGCAGATGTGTCTCACCTGATCACAAGCCACCAAACGGGCCCAGACAAACAGTGGTATTAGACAGAGGGCATCTGTATGCTCTTTGCTGGTAAGATAGTGACTTCAAGATGTTGGTATTTTTATCCTCGATTTGTCTCCTCATTGTGTCCACTCCAACCTCAGACAGCTCGGGCTGCGGTATGTGGGGTCAGCCTAGGTGCTAGGGCACTCACTTTGCTGCCCCAAAGGCAGTCTCAGCCTAGAGTTTCTTTCTCTGCATCACATTTCAGCCTGCCAAAGCCATTAGCTTACCTGAGAAACTATGATAAGTTTGTAAAAATGTCATTTCGAAACCAGGCCTACCTTCCCCAGTTGTTCACAGGGAACAGCACTGGCATTCAATTGCTTTGCTGATCCTTAACTATTTTAATTTTACTACAGCAGCTCTTGCTAGCTAATTGTTCTCTCCAAACTAGTTCAGCTTATACTCTGGCTCTCAACACTTTACTTGAGGCAGTCACTCACTTACTTATTTTTGCCAGAATACTGGGATCTGTATCAACGTGACATATTATTTTCTTGAGGTGTCCCTGACCATCAGACACTTCATCAGATTCTTTAATATCTTTTGCATCCTGTTGCTGTAGACAAGTCATGCACCTGCCGGACCATCTGCCGCTGCAGACTGCAATTCAACCCACGCACACAAGAGATTTCTTTATCCATTACTTCGCACTTTGTTAAATCGTATCTGTCTTACAGAGAGGCTCTAGTGAGGATTCAGAACAGGGCCAGCCCAGGGTTTTTCAGAAGCACAGGCAAAACCTGATTTTTTTCCTGCCATTAGCTCTGAAGAACTCCGGTTCTACGTCAAGAGGTTGAAAGGAACACGTGGGGAAAGCAGTAGGGCAGCATGGCGTGCCGAGCGCTGTTCATCCTGCACCCGGGGAAATTAGAGGTTCTGAGACAGCGCAGTGGCACCAGCCAGCCTAGCTTTTCAGCGCTATTGTCCCTTTCCTGACAATTTTCTTGCCTGTTCCCTGCCTTTGTCTCATGTTCCATTTCTCGCTCATATTTATGGAACAATGCTAACAAGCCTTGCTGTAGTCACCTGACTTTTGCATGAATTTTTGTTATGCTGGGCTTTTCTTTCTTTCTTTTTGCCTGTCACAAATTAGCCTGTTGAGGAGTTGTTCTGTAGGTTTATTAGGCAATCCATCAAAATCTACAGCTTTTCACCATGCTCACAAAGCTTTGAATTCACAGCAGTATTTTGTTTTCCCATTTCCTTGCAATATGAGCTGAGAGTAGAACGCCTCTGGTTTGTTTTGTTGCATAGATGACCCTGCATCACTTAAAACCATACAGCTCAGTTTAGTGTTAACAAGTAAGACAATTGTTCTCTTGAATTTCTTTACCCTGTGTTCAGTCTCTGTGATGTGACATTAATTTCATTTTGGATACATATTGTTTCACTGCCTGCTAACAGGATATTGAGAGTATTGGCAATATTGCAATAACACCATATTGGCAGTATTGAAAGAAAAGACTTCTGTTAATAGCCATAGCTTGAGAGAAGGCAACTGCAGGTGTTGTTTTGGTAAGTCTTAATGTACTGTATTGGAAATGTGCATTCCCCAGGGATACTTTTCTTGGATGACTTACTTGTTCAGTCTCACAAGGTCCTTTGGAGTTGTTTTTTTGGCCAGTGTCCCTGGGCAACCGATACCTTGTGAAGAAACTTGACAAAAATATCTTCTCTTTGTTTTCTCTGTGCAATATGTTGTTACCATTAGTGCTGTTGTACAACCACTCCATGTGAACACATCAGTTACTGGTGCTCCCCAGAGTATTTCGTGGCAATTTTGACCCCTCCCAGGTTTCACTGACAGGTTCTTACCAAAGCATCAGGATTTGGTCAATGATATTCTCTTTGCTTTTGCTGTAGCATCTTTTTCTCTGGAGATACCATGTGATTGAACCGACAGATGTAAGGAATGCTAATAGGAGGCTGGCCATCACTTACCTGATGCAGAATGAAACCTGGCAAAAGAAGGAATAGTTAATACCCCTAGAGAATAGAGGTCAGTGTGCACTGGAAGCAGTGGCCACTGTCAGTCGCATTATTAGGTTCAGACCCTGGTTTTGGTTATAAATATTACTTTCACATCTCAGAATATAAATTTTATGACTTAGGTGACTAGCCAAGTAGCTAAGAATGTGACTCTAGATTACCAAGTTCTCCGCAACAGCTGTGGTGAATAGTTCAGGAGCAAACTATAGGATTAAATGGGTTTGCATAATGGGCAGCAGAGAGCTACACTTGGCAATCAAATTATCAAACAGCACTTTCATATTCTCCCTTATAACTGACATACCTGCTACCTTTCTGTGTGTTAATCATGAACAGACAAAGGTCTGAGCTTGCAGAATAGCACATTCATTGTTGATTTTAACTCATGAATAAGCTTGCAGGAGGAATTGCCAGTAAAATACATTCTTTCTCTGCCTGCTGAGGTCATCCCACAACTTTCAGTGCTTTACTAGCAAGCCATATAGGACTAGTACATTTAGGGTAATAGGATTCCTGTCTTGGCTCAGTTTTGGATGTTTTATGAGTCAATTAAAACCACTTGAAAGGATTTAGTGACACAGGCACCACACATTTTATTCCATGACAACTGAGTTCCACATTGTTTTCCTAGGGGTAGGATTAAGGAAGGTTTTTTTAAAAAATTGTCCCAAAGGGAAGTACCTGAATCCCAGTTATTTGTATTTTTAAGCACTGAAACTTGGCAGCAAGGGCACAGCTTGTAGGAATTTTTCAGTGGTCCAAAAGAACCCTAAATATACATGTATTTAGGTCTTCAAGTGTGCTAACATACTGTGTTTGCTGGGATCTGTGTGGCCCTACAACACTTCCTGAGTTGTATTTTGTGAGCACGTGGGCACATGAGGATCTGGAGAGAGTTCTGCCTAAAGAGTATTTCACAAAAAGTTTTATCCACAGAGGAAGTCACACCAGCCTGATTAGATCAGAGCACTTAGAGTGCTGAGGGTCTCCAGCTTGACTCCCTATTCAGACTTCCTTTAAAAAGGGAGAAATTAGTCAGGAAACTGCAAAGCTATTTGCTATCTATATGTTTTAAACTAGGGCTCATCTGGAAATAGTCATGATGTGTTAGGGCCAGATTTTCAGGCATGCAAATCACTATTTCCATGGACTTCAAAGGAGCTGTGCTAATTTTCCACCCTCAGGGATCTGATCTTTGGATTTTTCCTCAACTTTCACACTATGTTTGCTACCTTCCTTACCACTCCTTTTGCCAAACAAAGTTATATTTAGCCCTTTGTCTGATATTTTATGCTGAATTCAATTTTCTCACCACCAGCAAGCAATCCATAATACCTTCATTCATGATTTTACAAAGTCATGAAATGAAAAATTAGGATCTGTTTAAAATGTAGTTTTAACTTCCTCTTGGCAATCTTTTAATAGATGTATAGCTCAGTTATTTCTGATGCCCCAAAATGAGGAAGTAGAAGACAGTGACCAATGGGGTCCAGTCACCCTAGCTGTGGCAGAAGGACAGAGCAACGGGACTTCACACCGTGTCTCTACACTTGTGAAAAAAAATGGAAAGTAATTAGTCTGGAAAGAAGGAACAAGGTCCTATAAACAGCTCTGAACCAGTGCTCACTTGCAGATCACTGAAGTCACCACTTACTTTTAGAAATATAATGAAGCCCCATGCTAACCTTAGACACTTGTCAAATCACTTGCAAAGCAAAAGAACACAGAACTGGTCATACTGGGTCAAACTAAAGTCCCATCCAGCTTAATATCCATTTTCTAACAATGGCCACGAGCAGACTTCTAAAGCAGATTACGAGAATTGGGCATGTAGAGAGCAATTTTCTGGATTTATGCTCCCAGCTCCTGTCTGTCAGCCAGGTGCCCTGTTCTTAGAATAACTACAGAGTGCCCAGGTGTATTTGGGTTGTATTTTTCCTCTCCAATGGTTGGCAGGGCTCAAAACAGACAAATAGAAAGTTTTTGCTCTGGCCTGTCTGTAGGTAACACCCCATCTCCACCCCACCCACCAGTGCACTGTGTTTAATGTAATTTCAATACATTATTTTTTGAGACTTGAAATAACTGGATTTCCTTGGGCTTTAATTTACCACTTGACTAGTTTCCTATTTAACCTTTTGCTTCAATCCTTATTTCACAGCGTGAAATGATACTCCTGCACACTATATTTCTCTCTTTGAGGCAAGCCTACCAAAATTATCTTCTGCTTGGATGTGATGGGAAGTGCATGCAACTTTCTGAACCAACTCAGTGAAAACAACATATTACTCATAGAAAATTCTTAGCGAAGGCTGCATCTGAGAAACTGTGATAGGAGGAATGGTGTATCAGACCCATTTTACCCAAAGTTTCACTTATTTAGGAAAAGGCATGAAAACTTTCTGAAAGAACAATCTTTCCCAAACCCCATTTCTGAAAGGTACTTAAGTCTGTGCCTGACTTTAAGCAAAGCAGTTGCCATAGAAATACTACTGTGCTTAATATGACGTCTACTAAATCACAGATTTAACCAGGGACACTGTAATTAATCACACAAATTTTTACAGCCTGAGCTAAACAGTAAAGACTTGCTAGCTATAGATATATATTTCTTACACAGATAAGGCACAGCAGAGAATCTTACCATTGGTTCAAGATTTAATTAGACACATTTTATTATTTTGCTGGATGAAAGACCTTAAAACAAAGCTGGAGTGAGTGTACATCCTCTCTAACACTGTATTTATTCATTTTTGCTTAGGATTTAAATAAGAAGAGCCTCAGAGAAGACAAAGCCCACACAGAAAGACTCCTCACGCTATATATTTTTTTTTACTGCTGCTCATCTAAGCGGTATGCACGAGCAGCAAAAGCTCCAGTTGAACCACAGCAGCTCTGAATTAGCTGTGGACATACATGTGTGCGTGTATAAAACGTGGGGAGGTATGCGCATGGAGGAAGTCTCATCCTTCATTTTGTATACGAATGACAAAATGGATCCAAACATTTTCTGTATTTAACAGGAGGCCATTTAGCTGAGCTCTCAGTGAAATCTACATGAAAAATGTACATTTGCATGCCTGGTCTATGGGGCTAGACCTGTTGGTATGCTTACATGAGAAAGAATACCCTCAATTGGTCCAGTTGCAGTTATCCCACCAAGTACTGGGACAGAGACAAAGAAAACACGGTAGTGATCAGAGTGCATATGTGAAAGAAAGGGTGGTCTCAATTCCAGTTCTTGCTTTCCTAAATATTTCACTAGTCCAAAATTTTTGGCCCGGTGCTTACTCCTGAGAGATGTCCACTTGCACCTCTTCAGACAGATGAAGGAGCTGAGCTCAGATTTCTCCCTTTTGGGGAGAGGACATTTTCCAACAGTGGGCTGTCAGCACAAGCAGGAGGGAGAGAGTCTGTCCTTGTGGAAATCATTTTCATATAGCATCTCCTTTTTTTTTGTGGTGTTTGTGTTTCACTTTGGGGCTGTGAATGCATCTCCCTGCAGCATGGAGTTGAAAGCCTCCTAAGCTTCAATGAAACATCTTATTTTATTGTTAACACTTGGGTAGTTTCTTGCTTAGCAAGCATGGTGGTTGTGATCCCACCAGTGGGCACTGAACATTCCTCAGGCTCTGAATGTGGAACATGTGTGCCTAATTCAGGATGGTGTTTTGATGACCAGGTCATAAAGAGTTGGGAGCTACAAAGCTGAGAGCTGCTGAGTCTAAATCCCTTTCAGTTCCAACTCCTTTTCCCCTTCTGTAAAGAAAGAGGCTATTAGTTTTGCTGCACAGACACAGGGGTGTTTTGAAGGCAAGATATCTTGAACATTGCATGTCATTGAGGTAATCTCATGAGGAAGGCTGTAACAACCTTGAGTGTCAGTGCAGGCAAAACACATTCCAGCATGCTTGTGCTGCTCTGATTGACTCCAAAGGGAACCTGTTCTCTTCACAAAGCCTGTGGAGCAAAGGCAGCATGAAGTGGAGCCCTTAGGGACTCATCAGACTAGCCAAGTGATTTCGGCAGGGACACTGGGATGATAATAATACATCAGTGGGATAATGCAAACCCCCCACACACTGAGAGCATCATTTTTGTTCCTGCAATAGGGCAGGGATGTGGACTGATGCCTGTGTTCTCTGCCAGTCAGCTTACTGCAGGACAGGCCAGCTTGCTTTTGCAGGGAAAGGGAGTCACAGGGAAGCAGAAAGGCCACAACTCCACCACTCTCATCGTGGAGAAGACCACACAAGATACAGACATACCTGTGTGGCTTGATGGCTCAGAGATAGAAATAGCTTTACCAAACCCACCAGGCAGAGGGCAGTTTTAGACTGCCCACCATGTGGGTGCAGGCTTGGAAGTGATCCTGACTCTTCTGAGACATGTCACCGCAGAGGTAAGGACTATGTGCTGGCTGTGATGGGGCATAGATTAACCATGAATTTATGCCCAGAGTGTGCCAGTCTAATTTGGAAGGCCTGTTGGACCATTGTGAGTGCACCAGGACGATGGCGATTATTATGCTTGGCCACTAAAATCTTGCCCACAGCGAGGAAAACCAGTCTGGATCCACACCACATATGCATTTAATGTGAAGTTTTTAAACCACATTACAGCTCTGTTTTGGCATTTTCAATCAAAGGTGCTTTCAATGTGATTAGACTTCAGTATCTTACCAAGTGAATTGGTCTGAACTTAATTTCAGAATTTTTTTAGTCCTCAATGAGAATACCCACCCAGCAACTGAACGAATTTTCAATATACACTTAAAAAATTAATCTGGATTCATTTCCGTGAGAGCACAATGTGTGGACTGAACACTGGTCAGTGCAGTCACATGGGTGAAGTGAGAGAGCTGTAAGTACTGCCAGTGCTGGTGGAGTCTGCCAAAATTATTCCTCTTAATAGATTTTCACCTTCCACACCTTTTCACTTAGTTTATTTTCAGACGCCATATCTTTGGTTATAAATGGTGGTGTTTTTCAGGAGTGTAGTAGCCTGTAGAAACTTTGACCTGATATGTTTTTGAGGAAGATGAAGCTTATGTCCATGAACTACACAAAATATTTTTTTCATTCATCCTGTAATGAACAGAATCAATGTCTTGCACATTAATGGGGCTAGCAGTTGTGACTAGATGATCTAAAAAGTCCTGAAACAGTAAATGTTAAAGTTTCCATTTCTCTTATTGCGACAGTTTCTTGAACTTTCACGAACTGAGTGAGTAAAAATTGTTGGTAAATTGGAGGCTATCAGGTCTTGTTTGTAGCAACATATATACAGACACATGTACAAACAACTCTGAAATGTGCCATTTCCTGAAAAGAGACGTTAATGAGACGTCATCACCTGTCAGGATTGCTGCTGTTGCCAAAGTCGCTGGTCTGTCAGCTCGACCTTTAAACCACTGTGAGGATACTTTTGTGTAATCAAGATTTGCATCTTCAAAATGTCAGTAGAACAAAAGCTACTGTTGTCCTGACTCAGCCAAGTAGATGTCAAAGACTTGGTGTTTAGCTGCTGATAGAACTTCAAGTCGAATTTAAGATAAGAACGTGTTTTATTCACAGTTATGATTAGGATACATCTTTACCATTTAATTCTATTTATGCTGATGTTTCTTACTCTTTTCTTGCCACCAAGGGAGTGACAACAAGCAGTTTTGATGTTTATGCAGAATGCCTTCCCACTTGGTCTTCATGAGTTTTAAAGGAACACCAAATGGAGAAAAAGAGAAACTGGCATTCCTCAGTTTAAGAAAAGACTGAGAACAGAGTTAAGCCATGAACTTTTTAAATTCAGGAACTGATTTTGTTAAATGAGTACATTTTCTGTAAGCCAGGGCGGGGGGGGGAGGGGTGTCTTAAACCACTTTATACTCTCTTGGCAAGGCATTGGACTCTCAAAGTAGTTGTAATTAAGCCCCTTTTGTATGGGCAGTGTATTTATAAAAATGAACATAGAAGCAAAAGAAAATCAGATTGTTGAAGTTTTATTCAATTGTTTGTTACTGTGGAGCACTCTTTATTTATTTTTATTTACTCATCTGTCTCTTTTGCCTTGCCTTGCATTTTGCAGAGATGTTTATATGAGCGAAATATTAGACTTAGCAGCATTCTGCATTCACTTCACGTGATGTAAATACTTGCACAAAGTGCAGAAGTCCAGAGTAGCCAGACTACCAGCAGCTAGATGAGCTTGGCCATAAGCAGAGCTTGATATTTATACTGAAGAAGTTGACATGGAGAGAGGAAGGAGATGAGTAAGTAAAAGCTCCAAACATAGCCTCTACCTGTGTGCTGGTGACAAGCAGGCAGCTCTCCCCTACCTGTCCTATGATGAAGATATACACATGGAAGTGTGACCTCTGTTCCCTGAATAGCTGTATAATCTTTATGAGATTGTGCAACATATCTGAGTTATGGTTCCTACTCTGCTGAAATTATGTAGTGGTTGCATCCCTCTGTTTCAAGAAGCCCAAAGAGGCCTTTAGATGTGGGAACCACCTGTAAAAGTGCTTTGAGATCAGTAGACTGAACTCTCCTGTAGCAGCTCAAGAGATTATTGTACATCGTGTATTTTCTGACCAGTCTCTGACAAGCCCACTCTGTACCACAGCACTGCAGCTGAGGGAGGGGAAATAGTTGTTTTAACATGGTGTTCAAACAGCTGCTACCCACCTTGTTTAAGTACCTCACACCTGGTGACAGCAAAGGAGGAGAGACACCCTTACGTGCTATAAGTGATACCTGCTTCTTTCTCATCAGTGTATGCAGGAGTAAATCACACCCTTCTGCTGCAGACCTATGACACGTTGTCTAAATTAGATGACAGACTTCCTTCTGGGAATAGTAGGCTTATTTCTGGGGCAGATTTTGGTATGTTTTCCCAAGAAAGTTCCCATTTCTGACAGAGAAGGAGCCAGGGAGTCAGGAATCAGACGTTTCATTTTTAGGCTTTCATTTTGAATGTATCCTGTGGCTCCTGTGGTCTTCTTACAGTACTGCACCCTGAAAAAGAAAGCGTCTTTGGTGGGGGTCCATCCTGTGTCCTGCTCACAGCATCTTGTTGCTGGTAACTCCCTGGAATGACAGTCGAATACTGATGAACGTGGCATGAAGGTAATGTTTACCTTGAGCATTTAGATTTTGCAGAGTACAGAAAACCAGGTCATACCAAGATTATTTAAAAGTACACTTTGTCACCCAACATAGTGCCTTGCATTTCGCCGGAGTAGGCTCCCTCCTTGCTGAGTAGTGACCCCTTAAGGAAAAACCGAGCTACTGCCTCCAGTAACACCTCCCCACCGCCAGCTGCCCTCCCCCGAGACCTGCTTTCTCTCCCCGCCCTGCCTGGGGCTTATTCCCTCATTTTCGGTTCAGCAGATTTAGCAAAGGATGTGGTAACGCCTTGTATCAAAAAAAATCAAAAAAGTTGCTCAAATGCATCATGCGCAGGCGTCTTCTGTAACTTTTTGTGTCAAGAATTGTACCTGTGCTGTTTTTTGGTTTTGAATAAATCTCTTGATTTATTCACTGATGCTGTATCACCAGGCCACTTAGGAAGTCTATTTTTTTGCCGTATTGTTTTGCAGTCGATGTTGCCCACCCTTCTTATTTTACCATAGAGATAGAACTTGCACGAGCATTGGGTTTTTTTCTGCTTGTTTCAAAGTCCAAACGCTGAAAGCCGAGTATCACTGGTTAACTGCTGCTTTCTTCAAAAGCTTCTTGCTCCAGGAGAGTATCTTGAAAAAACTGAACCCTAAAATTGAGCCCTAAATCTTTCAGCCACAGAAGATGAGGAACTCAGTATATGTTGGTTTTGGAATGTTCTGTCTTTTGGGGACCTGATTCAGGAAGATTTTTCAAATGTTTTCAATTAAACAACACTGAAAACAATTCTATAGCATCTTTTGTGCATGGTGATCGTTCTAAATGTTTTTTGCAGCCTCAGGGACATGCAGACTAGTCTCCTCAGGAGAAGGAGGAATCACTATGAACCACTAAGTAGCAATCCTAGATTTAGGCTCTGATTCTTGTTTTTCACACATTGCATGACCTTTCCAAGCATACAGGGAAAACTTTCCATTGTGAGATTTCAAGCAACTTGCATAGAGCTTTTCTGTAACTTCTCAGTCTTGCGTTTCCCACCTAACAGTGTAAGTGCATCTCCTACAGAAAATGGTTATCTGCAGGAAATATGGCTCAGGGTAGCTGAGCAACTATACACAGAGGTTGCTGAAGTTTTTGGGATGATGGTGGAGTTCAGTTTGGTGTCAGTTACTTTAAAGCTGTCTCGGGTACGGCTGTACGGGGTGCAGTTTCCTCTAAGAAGGGCAGCAAAGCTTTACCTGCCCGAATCTCGGTCGTGAGAAATGGGCGGTGGCTCTCGTGTTAGCCCCGGGAGAGGACACAACATCAGGAACGGGCCCACACTGCGAACGGGACTGTAAGCGCGACCTCCCCGGGGCAAGATCCCCTGGCAAAGCACCGGCTGCGGGAGTGCACGCTAAGCCTTGCAAATCCCCCTTCCCTGCCGGGGCGGGGAGGAGAGGTGGGGAGCACCGCCGGTAACCCCGCAGGAAGCCGCCGCCGCTTAAGCAGGTGGGGCAGTGGGATCACGCAAGGACCCTGAGCAGCCACCGCAGCGGGACCCGACTCTCCCGTTCTCCCACCCGTGGCCCCCCGGGGGGCGCCATGCGCCTCTCCTTCGTGGCGTCTCCCACTCGCGTTCGCAACCAGTCCGCTGGCTCTGCCGACCGGCGGGGCGGCACCAGGCTGCAACAATACCCGCCCCGGCCTGCCCTGCCCTGCCCCGCCCCATCGGGGCCACCGTGCCTGCACCCTCCCCGGGGCC
>JAAGAY010009429.1:0-14535 GCA_011801015.1 Ardeotis arabs
CTTGCTGTTGTAACAGTCTCAAGGTAGCTCCTTAACTGAAAACTCCAAAGTCATCATCATCCTTTTGAAAACATAAATATTAAAGCTGTTTTGTTTCTTATTTCAGAATCTGAAGGAAATTGGAACAGTTTGAGATGTTGCAGTGTTTAAAGCCTAGAATGGTTTTAGCTCTAGTAGGAAGCATGTTTGTGGTCTCACAAATAAGAATATGCTAAAGGAGCAACATAAACTGGATAAACTGGAGCAGTGCAATAATATGTTCTTCACATATGTGCATAGGGTTTTCCCTGATATCAAGTTCTTTGACTTCTGTGGTGTAAACCAACATTTTTTAACAGCTTTCACCACACTGTTTCAGCCCAGGGTAAGATAGAGAACTAGGTAGGACAGATGTGTTATGTCCTGTCTCCTAACACTTCAGAGCCATGCCCAAAGCTGGGATGCAGCTCAACAGTGCTGCCATTTTCAAAGCACTTTTCAACATATTTTTCCACGTAAGTTCCCTGATACCTAAAATTATATTTATTCTTACATCCGGAAGTACTCTTTTTTTACTAGTGCATGAGTAAATAATTGGCTTTCTCAGGCCTAAGTACTGTGAAATTGTTCTGGGAAGAGACCAGCTTTTCCTGATGTCACTTGAAGAGGGATCCCAGGTATCAAATCCAGCTCTGGATTGTGCATGTTTTTTTCTGTAGTTGTGCAGTGCTCATATTAGGAGGCAATTGACAAAGGCTCTGATTTATTATTTATTTATTGCTTGCACGAAGCAAAACAATTAACATTAGAGCTGTCAGTTGTGCAGGGCTAAACCCTTTGTTTCTCAAGCTCGCTAACTGGACATTTTCTCTGACTTTTTTTGCCTACTCAAAGTGATAGTGTGGCAACTACCTTCTTAAAACATTATCTTATGTACCGATGTAGATGGATATTCCCAGTATTGGCCTTAAAATTGTCCTGCATGTATTTCTACTTAAAATTTGAGTGAACAGAGGACCTTGTGAACTGTCCTTGTCAAACCTTTTGGAGATTTGTGGTGAGTTTAGCATGCATCGTGCATTTTATAGTGTAAGCTTCTATTAGCTCTACTCAAGAGCTGAAGCAATTTAGCAACTGCTCTACAGATAAATTGCATCTTTGCACTCTAGTCTTTCCTGAGACCAGATGGAGTTCTGAGACTTGACCTCAAAAGGAATTTTTTTACCTCTTCTTGAGGCGAAAATTCATGTACCCTCAATCTTCAAATTATTTGGTGTCCAATGATAGCAGACTTCAGGAAATGAAGTTTCTTTTGAGGATTCAAGACTCCACATGTTTCTATAACTCTTAAGATGTTTCCCATCAAAAACTATGCAACTGTCATTAGCGCTCATCCATACAGTGCTGGAGTACTTTCGGGAAGATTGAAGACAAACTGAACATAATCCAGAAAAAAAGACAACAAGAATGAAAGACCTAGAGTACTAACTCGTGAAGATGAGATCTCAGCTTGCAGAAGGGATGGAGATGAAATGCTGGTACAGGAGACGTAGAAATATTGTGGTATTTCCCTCACTTGGAGGGCTTGGTGAACAGATTTGGTGGTAATCAGTCGGGAACTGCCTACATGTACTTAGCTCTGCATCAGTGAAAGAGGCTGGAGATCATTTGAGATCTGTATTGCCGTTACTTACGAGCAAACAGTTAAAGGACTGGAGCATTATAAGTGGTCATGTATTTATCTCCTCAGTGATAACATAGGTGTTTAAATCAGACACCTACTAGACTCACTGACTTCCCCCCTACACATGCTCGCAGGGGAGAGGCAGATGTTAGAGCTTTTTAGGATAAGCCACTGCTAGATAACAGCAGGGCTTTTATGAGCAGTCTCCAAGGATGCAAATTGCAACTTTTAACACTTGACTTTCTAACTCAGCCTAAGGTTTTGTGGAGTTTTGTTATCTTGAACTTACACTTACACTCAGCAGTACAGATGAGCTGCTATATATTGTCCTGGATAACAGAACAGCTTTTGTTGGTAACTTTAATAAAAATCTGTGACTTAGACATAGACTTTTAAAATTATATGGTGCTGTTCTCATCCATAGACTGAACTCACATGCACAGAGAGGCCAAGAAATCAATCACACTGAGAAACTTCTGTGTCAGAACTTCTGTTTTGTTCATTTAATCTTAATTTAAAGATTCTATTTATGGAAGACACTTCGTGTTCCTATGTAAGTTGCTTCCATGGGATATTATTCTCAATCAAATATATGTGCTTTCTGTTTGGCATGAATTGCCTGTTCCAAATATAAAAGTTTTCATAGAATCATAGAATGGTTTGGGTTGGAAGGCACCTTAAAGATCATCTAGTTCCATATCCCCTGTCCTGGGCAGGGACATCTCCTGCTAGACCAGGTCACTCAAAGCCCCATCCAGTCTTGAACACTTCCAGGGATGGAGCATCCACAACGTCTCTGTTCCAGTGCCTCACCACCGTCATAGTAAAGAATTTATTTCTTGTATCTAATCTACTTGACTTTAAAGGCATTACCCCTTGTCCTATCACTACGTGCCTTTGTCAAAACTCCCTCTCCAGCTTTCTCATAGGTCCCCTTTAGGTACTGGAAGGCCACTATAAAGTGTCCCCAGTCTCTTCTCTTCTCCAGGCTGAACAGCCCCAACTCTCTCAGCCTGTCTTCACAGGAGAGGTGCTCCAGCCCTCTGATCATTTTTGTGGCCCTCCTCTGGACCTTCTCCAACTGGTCCATGTCCTTCTTATGTTGGGGGCTCCAGAGCTGGACGCAGTACTCCAGGAGGTGAAGTCTCACAAGAGCGGAGTAGAGGGGCAGAATCACCTCCCTCGACCTGCTGGCCACGCTTCTTTTGATGCAGCTTCTCATCCACCAGCACCCCCAAGTCCTTCTCCTCAGGGCTGCTCACAATCCATTCTCTGCCCAGCTTGTGTTTGTTCTTGGGATTGCCCCAACCCATGTGCAGGACCTTGCACTTGGTCTTATTGGACTTCATGAGGTTCGCACGGGCCCACCTCTCCAGCCTGTCAAGGTCTCTCTGGATGGCATCCCTTCCCTCCAGCGTGTTGACCACACCACACAGCTTGGTGTCATCAGCCAACTTGCTGAGGGTGCACTCAATCTCACTATCCATGTTGCTGAAAAGGATGTTAAATAGGGCCGGTCCTAATACCGACCCCTCATCACTGATCCCCGCTTGGAGATCAAGCCATTGACCACAACTATTTGAGTACAACCATCCAACCAATTCCTTATCCACCGAGTGGTCCATCCGTTTTGCTCTTCCTGTGTTTATTTATTGAGAAAGAACTCCTGAGTAGCACAGATTTCTTTCCTTGAGTTGATATTTGCAGTTTGTTTTGAAAGCATCTCATAATCTTATATTCAGTAAATCAATGAAAATGAGATTTACATAGTCTGACATGCTGAATCATTCCTTTGGCACCTGATTGTTTCTTAGTGCTTTAGGACATTAGTCAAAGTGTAGACATGTCAGAATTGGACATGATATTCCAGTACTGGTCTTACTGGTGACTTGTTGCAGAGCTGCTAGGATTCCTCATTCCCTCCCTTACAGTAGAGCATTCCCTTGCTCTTGCCTACATGCTTCTTACCTACATTACTCTAGCAGTTCATGTGCAGGTGCCTTTACATCACGATTGTTTCCCAGCCTGTGGTCATTCATTTATAAAGGTGACATGTACAAAACTGTGTTCAAGTGCAGTTCAAAAGAGTACATTTCCCAGATGCTTTTCGATAGCTCATCTTCCCCATTTGCTATTAACAACTCCATCAGCTCTTTACATTTCCTCCAAATTTTGCTGGGTGAATGACAGGGATACTGCATAGCAGTGGGTTGAGAACATCATGCCTCGAAGCATTTCTCTGAATGGTATTTCCTCATTTGCAGTTTTTTTTTAGTGATTTGTCAGTAGAGTTTTGTGATGTATTACGGGTTATATTGAGCATGTATACTATTTTAAAAATTTGGACTGAAAACTAAAGGGTAAGAGAAATACAACTATATTATGTCAATCCAGTCTTTGCTAGTCAGGCTTGCAATGTCAAGAAAAAAATGAGATTTTTGGGGAACACTCTTTTTCTATAAAATCAAATTCAATGCTATTAGTTCACCTGTCCTTTAAGTATTTATTGTTGCATCATTTAACAGGTTTTGATCATTTCAGATTCAGGCTAAGGTGAGTCTTGTGTCATCTTACCGTATTTATGCTTCTGAAATGTTGATGTGTTATATTCTTTGTCCTCAGTCAACTGGAACTTCTCCAGTGTTTAAAAATCTGGTTTAAAAATAAGTCAGGGAAGGCCTCCAAGATCTCCTGAGTCAATCATTTCTGAACCCTTGGGTGTAAGCTCTCTGATCCAGTGAATTTAACGTGTTTTACTTCACTTTACTTTAGCTGTTTAGTAATCTATGTAGTTACAAAGGAAATCACAAGTGTTTGGTTGTCACAGCAAATGATGAATATATCACTGTATGAAATATGTGTTAGATTCACGTATCTTCTGTATCACAACTGATAATCTCAGTATCAACATTTGGGACCAGAGTTGTGCCATTGCCCAGATTTCATTGGTTCATTACTCTATTTAACCGTACCAGAAAAGACTTTTTTTCTTCTGACTGCTGGCTTCCATAATCAATGGTCTGCATTTTTAAACTGTTGATTTGCATGTACTTCTGTAAGCTTCCACATTTTCGTTTTTGCCATATATGAAAGAAAAAATTGCTCCAACTACTTTTCCTCTCAGCTCCAATGGTTTTTCACAAAAAAATCCTTCTTTCATGACTGGAGATTTGTGGGGTTCTTATAGTCTGATTTTCAGTATTCTTTTGCATTAAAATATCTACTTTTCTCAGTTTTGCTTCTAAGTGTCTTTAAAATTACTTGGGAACACTGAGGTTTTACAGAGAAAAAAATATACGTCATACTTCTTGCACATTGTAATTGAAATTCATTTGTGAATGCTCTAACATAGGCAATTGCCAGTTTAGGCAATGATCAGGTTATTTTTATCTATCACACTGAGAACTAGTACAGAATGATTTTAAGTTCCGTGTTTTACTTTTTATGTTGGGAATAGATCTGTAATTTTTAGACATTTCAAAAATAATTTATCAGTAGCGTCAGAGGTCTACCAGCTTATGTCTTCAGTAACCTGTGTGATATACATACTTATAAATAATTTTTAGAGGCCTGCTTCTTCTATTTTCTCATTTCTGTTGGCATCTATAAAGGACATGATAGTGTTGTCAGTCAGATACATCTATCCTGAATTAGCCCGTAAGTCTTAAGTATGTAAATGATGCCTTTAATGTGGAGTCCCCCATTCTTGCTCCTGGCTGTCTTGCCTATTTAGGTTTTACTGATAAGCTTCAGTCATGCCAGGTTTCAGTCCTACCAAATCATGTCAAATTTTCTTTCACCAACACATAACTGTAGTTCTTAATTTCTCTTTGTTGCCTACAGAATAATTTGTAGGTCTCCTTAGTTTTTTTTGCTTGTTTACAATGATTTTACTTTAGGTCTACACTTTATGGCTATGTATTAAGTAGTCCTTTAGCACTTTTAGGTGCTAAGTTAAAGCTCTTCGGTCTCTTGTTTTGAGGTGCAAGCAGAATTACTTAGAAAAATCAGAACTGTAGAAGTTCAATCATGAGAACAAAACAGTATTTTACAGGGGTTTTTTTTGTTTAACTTGTGGTTGTTATGTAATGAAGAATATATACAGACTCTCTTTCTCTTTGCTTAAAACAGATCAAGGTAAACAGTTGAAGCAGAAGGAAACCAACTGTTTTTCCATTCACCTTATTATTGAGCTGTGGTTAAAAGAACTTCCTTTTTGGTACTATCAAAAGATCTCAACTAAAACTTCAGTTGAACACGGAGAGGAAATAGACTCTTTCAGGGATGGGAAAATACATAGAGACACTTGCCTTTACTTAATGAAGGCTAAAAAGTATCATGTTAATTGTGATTTGATATTTTTTTATAAATTACACTTTGTAGTATGCACGGCAGAAAATAGAAATGTTTATTTTTGTTCCTTAGATTATGACTTAATGTTGAAATTTTGATCTTACAAAATACTTTACATCATTGGTTATCAGAGTTTGTAATTTTAGCAGTAGTAGTATAAAATAGAAATACTAAAGGAACTGAAAACAGAGAGTATTTTAGAAACATGAAGTGTGAAGCCCTGCCCTGTTGTAATTGCAAGCAAAGCTTCTGCTGACTTCACAGAGACCAAAATTTCACACAAAGATTGTAACCAAATAAGAAAACAGAGCCAGCAGAGTATTTCTGGGTGATTGTTACATGCCTCAGGAGGTATTACAAGGCATGAAACTAAAGGATGCACGAACTTAACCACCCGAGAAGTGTAATAATCACCTGGGGGTGGGAGGAGGGGGGCCTTACTTCAGTTACAAAATTGATTTTTTTTTTCCCCTAAAACAAACATCCATTTGCTGACAAATGTGGGGAGGGAAAGGACATCACATAAATCATAGATTTCCACTGGTTCTTGGAGTTTCTGAGTTATTCTAGAATGCAGAAGGTTCTGGAAGAGGTAAGTAAAGAGGTAGGAGAGTGGAACCTGGGCGCCAAGTCCTTAGTTTCTAGGTGCAGAGTCACCATTTTTCTGGGCAGGCCATCTCTGGCCTAATTCATCTTGGGGATTTTTTTCTTTTTTTCTTTTCTGTACACAGCTTAAGCAGGGAGGGAGGAAAGTCCCTTGTCCTTCCTTCACTCTTCCTCCCTCCATCCCCAGAAGCTGAGTAACAATTTCAGAGGTTAGTTGGAAATGATTTCTTGCTATCAATCCTGCCTAATTTCAAGTACTTATTCAGACAGCAAGATTAGGAGCTGAGGTGTCCTGATTCCCTTTTCTCTTGGAGGAGAAAGACATACATTTGTAGAAGAGCTGGAGTGGAGCCAGTGGAGCAAGGGAGGCCAGGTATCTAACGTTCATTGTGACAAAAATAGTCTTGAAACACCCACTTTCAATCTGACTGCTGAAGTTCATTTGTGTCGATAGCTGCCGGTATCAACAGGCATTGGTGTGTGGGGAGAGCATGCGGTTAATCTTGAGTTGGTGCATCCAAATGTAGTCATGGTTGCGTAATTTTCTTGTCAGGTTAAAGTGTTACATTTGTAGAACATCTTCTGCAACCACTCCATCATAAGGTTTTAAGAGCCATATTCTGCATTATACTTTAAAATGTGCATAATCCTTTCATTATTGAGAAAAAATGCCACACCAATTCAAAAACAGAGGAAAGCAGACACTTAATTTTGAGATGTGCTTGATTTATTGTTATTCAGGAAAGCCTTACATAATATACATAATATGCAGCATTTAGTATCCATAAGTGCTTTCTTGAATAGAGGTGTTTTAAGCACTTGCTTAACAATAAGCACCTGCTTACACACTTAGAAGTGTTTCATACATACATACTTAATTTTTATTCTATGAGCAGCCCTGAGGAGGGCATAAAACTGTTTACAGATTTAATGTCAAGCACATGCATAAGGGATTTTAGGTTTAGCATTTAATTTGAAAAATATAAATGTAAGTCTAAATTAAATTAAAGTACTGCATGCACATCATCCTAAGTGATTTGTGTGTCTTCACTACTAAGAATGTGTCTGAAGTTTTAATTATACTATCTTATACGAGCATTTATCAACAATGATGCCAGTGTGTTCATTTGCCACTTGGTGGCCTTTGGTCAAAACAATGTTGCAAAGAAAATATTATTAAAATAATGTCCGATACATAACTTTTAACATGTTCTCTACAAAGTAGGGTTGTTGGGTTTTTTTTTTATTTGTTTAGGGTTTAGCATTGAAAGAAAACAGCTTTCCTGTTTAGGAAAGAGCAGCCCAAGACCAGCATGTTTGATTGTTATGGTCGTACCACATCAACTAAGACTATGCCTAGGACTGCCTCTGTATTTCCATGCAGATTTCCTCTGATTTCTGCTTTCTCTCTCATAATCAGACATTTTTAGAAATTACCACTAACAAATTTTAAAATGTGTTTGCCTGGAGTATTTCAGCGCAATGGTTGGTAAATCCCAAGGTGAAATGACACAAATTTGTCAACAACTTCCACAAAACCCAGCACAGTTACTTCATGTGTATGGAAGTAATTAATTAGTAGGTCATCAGAATGAAATGGTTCAGAAAAGACTATTGTAATTTTTGAAAAAAAAAGCTGTCATCAGGCTGAGAAACAGCAATGCTCAGCTGTTATCAGCATTTTCGGTATTGTCCTTAGTAGTAGCATTGAGAGTGCGGAGGTTGGTTTGAAGTTAAATGACTAAACCCTTTATCCTCACCCTAATTTTGGTCATGTTTCTGTGTTCTGGTAATTCTCTTGTCTGAAGTCACATTTTTGCTGCTCAGGTTAGATTTTCAAATGATTTTACACATCTCCCCAGTTGTCCTACTTCTACACATTTTCTACAATGCATTTTTATAATGTCTGTTTTTATTTGAGTTAGTTGGCTATTTGCTTCATTAGTACAGGGCAAGCGAAAGCAGTAAGTAAAGAGCTGCCTTTTTACATCTACGCCTTTCTTTGTCATTTTTTTTCCTTTAAAGTAATACATTTACATTTTATAATCATAAACATGAAATTGAAGATGAAATCAGTTCTCAAAAGATTAATTCAGCCCTGCTCACAGCTGCGGAGACGGTGGAAATAAATATCAATTTTCAGAAATGTATTCCTGACAAAGGGCATAACAAAAGACTGATTTCTATTCTGAGATAGTGGGTGTATTTATTTTGCATGTTGGGGGGAGGGGCTGTGGTCGACTGCTTGCGACCCTGACCTAGTTTTGTAGCTGCTTATTATTCAGCTAGATGTTTGAGAAATCTCTGTAATTTAATTTGGCAACCTCTTCTGCATGTCTGCACCTAGCAGTAGGTGCTCTTAATATTAGTCGTGTCCCATGCTGAATCATATTTATTTAGAAAAAGGAAAATCCTAATGCACTCATAACTCAGAAAGAAACTGTTAATTGTTCACAGAGAACCGCCTGATTACAGACTGGATGTCTCATCCAGGGCCCTGCCATAATTAGTAACCACTGTTGACATTTAGATTTAAATTGAATTTTCTTCTAATTAAACCCAGAGGGGGTTGATCCTCTCAGATGTACAGGTTAATAAAATTAGTCAGAAACTGTTAAACAGTAAACTGAATTCTCCAAGAGAGCTTTCCCAGTGTATTGTTAGGAATTCTGTAATTAATATTCAAAGGATTCATTAGATTTGGAGTTGTCCTTTTTTGTTTTGGGGTGCATCTGGGTTTGTTGCAGTTATTTCTTTAATTAAGTCTGTTTGCTTTTGATATCTACAGTAATACTAATTTCCATCCTGTTTGTGTATGTGTAATTATAAGTGCTGTAGCACCATTCATCCATACTGCGCAAGTGTTATGTGTAATAACAGGCTGGTTTTTTGTTTGGTGTTTTTTTTTTTTTTTTTTCCTGGGCACATTGAGTGAATAGTAATCCTAAAAACTAAAAGCAAGTGTGAAATGAATTTTAGGAATATAGCCTAGACTAACTGGTGTCTATTTGTCATTGTCATACAGATGTTAAAGCTGCCACAGGGTCGTTTACTTCTTTATTCACCATTGGTTTTTTTCTGATCCTTCCCAAGCTTTTTGTTTGAATAGGATTATTTTTCTGATGAAACCTAGATGTTTGTATTTTTCCTATTGCTTTTTCAAGTACCATCAATTGGATTGAGATCTTAGCCTACATGAAATTAATCTGTGGTTTTGCTTTCTTGTCCTGCTCAAAGATTAAGAAGTTAAGAGTATGAAAACTATTAAGCATGCGTGCCAGGAAATAGCAAGAGTATCAGTGATGTGAGAAAAAGTAGAGTCAGAAGTGCTATAATGAGAGATTTGAACATTAGATTTTGAGAATATCAGAATTTTTGCCAAACTGCTCTGTGGGAGTAAAGTTTCTCTAACAAAGATCGCATAGCTGAACTCACTTGTGGTTTTTCATAGCTCATATACAGAGGAAATCCAGTACAATTCTGTTGGGTACTAAAAACTTAGTATCAGTTTTACAAACAAAAGTGAAGAATGTCTTTTACCATTTAATGAGCCTCACATAAGCTATAGTTTTGGTTTAAATCAATTTCTGGGCCACTGTAACTTAGAGGTTTTACAGAAACAGAAAATGACAAATGAAAATGTATAAGGAATGCTTTCCTGAAAGGTATCTTGAAATTCATAAAAGTTGTTCAATGTTATTGAATTGAATTTACTCCCGAAAGGAATATAATTTCTGTTCCTTTCTCCTTAATCATGTAAGCCAAACAAACAAACAAAAAAATCTAGATGACTTCATTTTTCTTGCTTAGTCTGACTAAATAAATTGGATTAGGTAAAGAATGCTTCTCACTCAGAATTGGGTTCAGATGGTACAAAACCACTAAAAATGTATGGAACAAATCAGTGCACTGGTGTACAGCACCGGCTAAATCGCCCTCTCCTGTAGCCTTGTTGTGCAGAAACCACAAGGCAGATCAAACCAGAAGTGGTTGAAACTGCCAGGTTCAGAACTGCAGATTTTAGCCCATTTAGAAGTGTTGTTGATCTAAATGAGGCTTTAATAGGAACAGTTTGTGTGATAACAGCTTCTGGATTCCGGTGCAGTTCTCAAGGAAATATCCAGCCGAAAAAAAACCGAGTAAAAACAATAAAACGGAAAACAAACCTCTTTAGCCCACAGTCCAATCAGAGTCTTTACACTGAAAAGAGACTTAATATTGCTATTGATTTTTCACAAAAGGTGTCTACTATGGTGATAGGCAGCAGTTCAGCTGAGATCAATAGGTAATTAAACCCCCATGAGAACGCAATCTTAGACTGAATTAAACTAAACTTTTGCAGCAGCCAAATCACATTATCATGAAAATACACCCCAAAGTCTCAGAAGTTATCTGTAATAACCTCCCAGCAGCCATAAACTTGGTCCTAAGTTTGACAACGTAGTAGCCTTATTACATGGAAACTGAGCTTCCGTGCATGGATGAGAATATGCCGACCGTGGTCCTTTTCTGAGACTGGGAGTGTCATTCAGGACATGGTTTAGTAGGCATGATGGTGTTAGGTTGACGGTTGGACTTGATCATCTTGGAGGTCTTTTCCAAGCTTAAAGATTCTATGATTCTATGATTGATAGTCCCTAGTAAGTGATCTTAAATTTTCCCTCAGAATCAAGTACAGGCTTAACCACTGGTGGCAATACACATATGAAACTAAAATTTGTTTGATATATAATTTTTAGGTAATGCATTAGGAATAAAAGGTTTTCAATGTCTTGACAGCTAGGCAGAGCTGTTAATGCAAGTGAAAGCAGATGTGTGATCACTGTGCTTTTATTAAACTATGTGCGTCTCATTGATGGCAGCAGGACATCCATAGAGAAAGGAAACAGTAGCTGCCAAAGAAGCCGACAGCATGCCCATCAAGTTTGGTGTGAAATACTTCAGGTCAACCAACAGTAGTCAGGGAATGTAAGACTGTCCATGTTTTCTAGTTTACGGACAGTTTCAGCAAAATGCAGAATTAGTAAAGAGCAGCAGGCTTACAATGCATTGAAGACTTCCGCCCATTGAGTAAGGAAGGTCGTTGCTCACAGAGACTGGGCAGCCTTGAACAGGCATCCAATTTGGGGCACTATGACTTGGCCTAACACGGGGCGGAGCGGCCCATTTGGACACAGCTCAGCTACTAGGGAGCCAAGGGTGGATTAACTGGGTTGGATTGTGAAAAGCCTAGATCTTTGCTCACACAGTTACAGCAAATTGCAGATTTCAAGGAGAGAAATATTCTGTTTGCATGACCATATGTGATTGCATGAGGAAATGTGATGAGATGATGCCAAGACTTTTAGAGGAAAATTGGGCAAGAAATCGCTAAAGACAAGTAGCTGAGGTTCCTTCATGAGTCTTTCACTGGAAAAAGTCCTTTCTTATTGCTGCCTGTATGTGTAGATTTTTGAACCTGTTGCAGCGATACAAAGAACCATTTTCTTACTGTTACTCATTCTTAATGTCTAACAATATAACTTTTTCATTTTTTAATTTTTCCATATGGTTTTGACAGATGGAAAATTAAATAAGTATTCAGTGCATAAACTTGTCAGATTTAGGGCTGTTTTCAAAGTAAGCTTTTTTTTTTTCCCTTCATATGAGATATCATTTGAGATACTTACGTTGTGAAGGAAATTGGTTTTTTCTGGAAAGTACACAACTACTGTCACACAAACATAAAATCCAAAAACCTCTTTCAGTCAAAAAGACACATTCTAAACAATCCATCCAAGGATTTTTATTGTGAAAAAATAATCAATACCGGCAGTATTCGTTATCATCCAAATAAAGGGATGAATAAATATGGAAGACACATTGAAGTCACTGAAATTAGTTTTAAAATTACAATTAATCTGTTAATAATGCTTTTTGTTGTAAATAGTGCTTATGTTAATGCTTATATTGTGGACTGGCAATGAATAGGCATTATGTTGCATACCAGCTTTTTGTATTTCAGGTGTGAGATGTCTGTTCCCCAGGTGCTCCCAGTCCGCTAATATTTTCTATGTTAGATAAAATATTTCCTCAACTGCAGATTTTTGCATGAAAACTGAGGAACGTATTCTATATTTACTTTTTGTGTAAAGCTTTCATTTATGCCAGTGGGAGTTCAGTGTATAGCATGAGGACTGTATATTTCTCTAAGTACTTGTAAGAAACATCTCCTTTTATAGACTAGTAGATTTGTCACATAGTAATTTGTTTTTCCAGTTATATGATAGTTCTACCAGTGCAGCAACAAAATGGAAATAATAAAGATAACCTGTAATGCTAGATAAATTACATTTGATATACCTTTTGCTTTTTATCCTCAATTTCCCATCACCTGTACATGATGGCTCACTGTTCAGCCTTTATTTTGTCATTGAACAAATTACTTGTGCAAGTAAGCACACCGGCCACAATGGGATTACTTACATCAGTTAGTTTTCAGGGGTAGGAGAAGACTGCCCAGTGCCGCTGTTGGCCTTTTGTCACAAGGCACCAAGTTCTCCTAATGAAGGCGATGGGGAGATTTTCCTGAATAATTGGACTCCAGAGTTCATGTAGGAGAAGCAGCAGCCAATCTGTTCACTCAGTTTTTCTCTAACACAACTGTCAATAAGTTTTTGTTCAAAACTAGCTGCAAATGGAACAGCGTATGGAAAATTTACACTTTATGGACAGGAGGATTTGCCGTAGAACTAGGTTGGCAAGCAGTGAGGGACTCAATACTGCAAAGTACCTTTGCCTTACTCTGTGAATGCAGACATAATTTTTAGAATTGGATATTAGGAATGATCCTGTGACATTACAGGATCTATTTTTGTAGCCTACGTAGGTGAATTCTTTGATGCTTTTCCGTTTTCACAGATCCAGTGTTAGATAGAGATTTCCAGAATCACTGAGGTGTCTCATCAAAAATACTTACCAGCCTGTTACAGTTTGAAGCATCTAAATTTTGGGGAATTCTGGATATTTATGGAGATTGTTGAAGCAGACCTATAAAATCTTTTGAAACTCATCCATCTAGGAAAATTTTGTGGAACTACAAAGTGGAAAAAACATAGCTATTTTACTTTAAGAGTGCCATTGGGACTGTCCCTCATGAAAGAGAGTGATTAATATGCATTTGTGCCATCCAGTCAAATACAGAAACAAACATCCAGACATATGTTAAATTTTTCCAATGAAAGTAGAAGAAATTTTACAATTCTCCAACCAGTTCTTAAAATGTTAAAGTTAGTATTTGAACATTTTAAAATATCAAATTACAATATATAAGATATCTCTCTATTCTTAGCAGATAGGCAGAGAGGCAAGGTGTATATGGAGAGGGATATACGTTATTGGAATGAACTCTATAATTAGATTAGCTTTCAAAAAAGCAGACTATTCATCAGATTAATAAATATTTTCAGGTTCAGACCTATCCTGTTATACAATCATAAATTAAATGATGCTTTCTCTTCTGTATAGGTGTACGTGTGTCTGTGCATCAGGTATTTTGAACCTGTTGGGTGTCTGTCCCCCACCCCCCACCCATTTTTACTGAGTTTCAGTGAGAACTGAGAACACTTTGCGTGTCCTCAAGAAGCATTCAGCAGAGGAGCAGTTGGAAAGAAGATACTTCAGTGGAGAGAGATAAGATCTGCTTATCTGCTTTGATGTGCGTGCGTGCGCACACACGCGCCTTCATTTCCTTTATGGTTATAGACGTCTGTGTGCGCATGCACATGACAAATCAAGATTTTACGTGGAAATGTGTGAAAAAATGTTTCCTTTCTAATCTTGCTTTGAGCTAGACCATATGACTATGTTAGCGAGTTGGAAAGAACCTCTGGTGCAAATGTCTGAAATCTGATTTCGCTTTCTAGGCTTCTTGG
>JAAGAY010009430.1:0-38156 GCA_011801015.1 Ardeotis arabs
GAGGAGAGGAGAGGAGAGGAGAGGAGAGGAGAGGAGAGGAGTATTAGACAGAGAGTAATGTTATCTCTCTGTAGGAAGCACTAGCTAGATTGAAAGAATGAGCTCCTCAAATAATGTCTCCAAATTAGACGAGGTTCCAGAAGGTGCTAACAAAATGTTGTGACAGCCTGGAACTGGAAAATGTGTCTTGTACTGAAAGAGCCAAGATTGAATTGATTGTAACAGAAACAGGTGAAAAAACCCATATTTTATATGGTAGAATCTTTCAGAAAAGCATAAGAAGCAGCACTGCTTGGAAGGTAAAGTTAGACACAGAAGTAAAATGCAAAATAAGGTGCAAATTCTTCATGATTAGCATAAATAACCATTGGAATAATTTTAGTAGGAACAAGATAAACTCTGCAACTGCAATACTTTAGTTAAAGCTACATGTCTTTCTAAACTGTATGCTCTAGCTTCGAATGAAGTTACAGGCTTGATGTGAAGCTTACTGGTTGAAGTTCCTTGGCCTGTGTTATGCAGCAGGTCAAACAGCATGCCCATGATGGCCTGTCTGAACCTTGCACTCTATAAATACATGAAAACACTGTCATTAATTTCTCTGTCAAGCCAGATCTATGCTCTCAAACTCTTTCTTTTACCTGTCACTTACTCCTTATATATTTATTTATTTATTTGAATTTTTTTTTTTCCCTCCATGGCTATCTTTTTTGGAACTTCATTGTACAGAATGGTCATTAACTGTGATGCAAACGCCAATGTTTCCATGGAAACCCCTGTCCAATACAGAATATACTAGAGCAATTTTTGAACCATTTGTCCATTTGATTAATTATGTCTTTGTGCTGAAGGCGGCTTGGCTTGATTGTCTCATCATGTATTAGAGAAGCTACTGCTATAACAAATGGAGCTATTGTTTTGGGCCTATTCATCTTGGTACATCCCTGAGAGCTGATAGACATTTCAACAAAATGACTGTCCCCTTAATGAGCTGCAGCTTGTCAGAATTGTTTAGGGCTTCATGCTAGGCACAGACCACTGTCATGACAGCTTCAGTTATTATGGCAATGAGTAGGATGTCTATAAAAGAGGCTATAGAAGAGAATGACCCTGGTTTTGATATCACATAGTTTGTAATTATCAGCTATATATACACTATATTATAGATTCATAATAGTTTCCAAAGCTTTGAGACAATTTTCTGATGAACTAGTTGTTCAGTCACAAAGAAAAAAGAGATAAAACACTTTCCCTAACCTTTTTAGCTGTTTTCCAGTAAAAACAGAAAACAAAACCCACAAAACAAAACAAAAAAACATCATAGAAAATATCAGCCAATATTTGTTTGTAGTTTTGCTTTGTTGATAAGCTGCAGCTTTCTGTAGTGAGGCAATTTCAATCTCTATTATAGTTTTTTATACATTAATTTTACCTATTACCATTACTGAAAATTTACAAGGAATATGAAACAATTTGAACGCAATATGCATGACCTAAAATGAAAACATATTTTTTTCTAACAAATGATTACATAAATCTACACAGAATTTGCTTTGGTCCTTGCTGTGTCAGCTCCCATCAACATTTTTGCAATTTTAGTGGACACGTCTGTCACTGTGTTGTTTACATTAGTGAATATCCAGCTCTGAAATGTAAGCAGCTTTGGTGGCGTGGGATTATGTCAGACACATACCTGCTTACTTCTGGCAACAGGTTTCACATATTTTTAATAATAACAATGGAAATAATAGAAATCTGTATTACTTTTCACAACTTATAGTTGTCTATAGTTTCACCTACAGAGATGTGCACTTCTCAAAGGAGAAAACATGAAAACTGTCATACTCAACAGAACAAGAACTAAGCTGGCTCTAACCAGAAGCTAATTATGAAAATCAGGATAGAACTTCTACATATTTTAAAAATGCAGATTTATGTTTTCCATTCTTAGATGTTCTGTTCAGTGAACAAGCATGAAGAGACATTGTACATGACATTTGCTTTAAATATTTCTCAGTGCAGAATCAGTGATTAAGCTGTGCCCCTAATAATCACAGATGGAAGTCAGCACCCTGTAGCTACCAACAGCCACATTTAATCAGTTAATAACTGTGGATTAAACTTAATTCAGATTAATTTGTATTAGTATAGAATTTGTAACTCAATTGCTTTCATATTAATTTACATGTTGTCTAGACATGACATCATTTTGACTCTTTGTTTGGCCCAAACACTAATTACGAACCATGTAGCTAATGGATGCAAAACTTGCAGTTTGAAAACAAAATAGGATTTCTGTCTACACTGTACTGGGGACAGTTCAATATTATAGTTTAGAGTTGCAAGCTTAGCATTGCCTGGGAATTGCACTTCTTCATTTGCACTTCAACCTCCTTAAACAAAGCATGTTGTTCCTACATGAAGAATGTGGGTGTTGGAAAATGAAGTTGCTATCATCCATCAAAAATGGTTAGCCTCAAATTCTTCTGGGAAAAGCCCAATGAGGAAATCAAAAGGGTTAAAGAAAAAAGCAAGAATAAGAGAAAAAAAAAACTCCTGCTAACAATAATAACTGCTGTGGTGCAAATTGAACTGAACCACTGTCAAGGTTATTTTATCATTTATAATTGTATCTATTCTGGGGGGCCTTTCACATGAACCTGAGCTCAGTTATCACTTCTTCTAACAGTATTTTACCATTCATTTTCAAAGTACATTTTAAAATAGAAGAAACATAGTGGAAAACATCCTTGGCTTTCATTAGCATGATATGTACAGTTTTTATGGTATGCACTGCTATTCAGTTCTTTTGGTTTAGCTAAATTATGGGTTTTTTATATATACACACATATGAGGTCCAAGATCACTGAAGATACATTTTACAGACAGGATGCATTCATACTTCGTGTTATACTCATTAAGTAGTATTAAGTAGTGTTTTCAGTATTTAATAATAGTAAAATATATTTTTTAAAAAATTTTGAAACAATGTCAGAAACACTCATTTATTGCCTTGAAATTTTCATCACCAATAGTGATAATAGTAAGAAAAAAACATACATATTTTATATTATCCTGAAAATGTTCCTATCTTTATCTAAATTTTAGTTTGTCTGTAGTGCCTCCATAAAACCCACTCTGATTTAATGCTTAAAAAAAACATCAGAAAATAACTTAGAATAAGAAGCTGACTTGACAACACCAAGCTGAATCTTTGCTATTCCCATCTGACCACTTATATTGATAGTGGTGAACAGAAGTAAAAACTAAGCAATAAAGTAAGGCCAGAGAAATTGTTAGTTTGACTTTTTTTTCTTTTTTAATCTGAATTCTATACATAGATTACATGGTTTGATTTTTTTTTTAAAAAAAAGAATAATAGTCTTTATGTTTAAAAATAGATCTAAAAAAATTTATCAACTGTAGGAAAAACTAATACTTAAGCATAGGTTTTTTTACCTGCTAGATAAATAACGTTTGGCTGGCCCATCTGTGGTGTCGTAGTGCCACCTAGTGGCCCCTCCTGCCCTTCACCAAAGACTACTTTTCCTAGACTGTGCCTTCACATTCGTGCAAAGCCCGCTGCAGCATATGTTACTCTTGAAGCTGTAATAAATCATTCAGTAGCATGACACTCCTCTTTGCATGCATTATGATGGCGATACAATTTCTAAATAGCTTCCACAATTAATGCTGCGATTTTATGTCAGTGGCACAGCTGATAGGCAGGATTCTCACTTTGTGCCTGTGCAAACTGAGTTTGGTACATGCAGATTGCACACATGTAAATTGAGGAGCTGCACTTCTACCAGCCACTTTAGAGCTGAGATATTTGAACCTACAACAGCAAAGGACATTTTTAATTTATGACTTACTGTGACAGGGACCTGATCTAAAAGTATAGAGAGGATGAACAAGACATACAGATAGGATGGTAAGGCACACAATCTTGACATGTAAGATTCATAGTTGTAGGAGATTTTATTTTCATAAATAAATACCTAAATCAGTATCTACTAATGAAGTAATTGCAAGATTATAGAGCTAAATTCTGACACTGACGAAGCATAAAATGTTTTATCTGTTTTATCTTATACATCTAACTAAATAGTTATTTTTAAAAATTATCCTGTGAAATAATGATTTTGAATCTAACATGCTTCTCTTAGCTTTGATCCTCAAGAAATAGAAATTTTATAGTACATGTGGGTTAAAATATTTGCATCTTCTTTCTTCACACCATAGATGAACTAAGCAAGTGTTAATTAAGCTTTTGTAAATTCATAATGACTCACACAAAACTTCTACAAAAAGTCACAGAAAATATTAGAACTCAGAATTGTTTCAATGTATATCTGTATTCAAGATTAATGTGAAACACGTGAAAAAAAAAAAAAAAGCAGAGACAAATAAAGGGACCTCTGTAAAATTAAGACCAACTAAATAAGTCTGACTTTCTGGCAGAGTGTGTTTTTTATAATTTCTTCTTGTAATAATAAAATAAATAACACTTTACATCATCACTTCATTCAACACAGCCATATATTTCTGTCTAACAAATTAGTTTACTTTTTTTTTTCCTCCTGTCAGATTTTTTAACTTAAAAATCACATCCAAATCACAACAAAATCAACCAGAATGTATTAAACCTAAATGGAAGACTCAATGTTCCATACACTTCCATACACTTCTACAGACTAAAAAATTGTGATTTCCCCTTATGTTGAAAGTTCCTGAACTTTTTAAAAAGAGGTTATTTAGAGCTAACAGTGCATACTGCCATTGAACTTCAACTCTAAAAAGCAATTGCTAAACTAACATTTATGAAAGGTCTTAACATGGTCAGCTTCAATCTTGGTAAGATGATAGAAAGCTGCAGAGGTCTCAGTAGTTGCAGAAGTACAATAGTGCTGGAACTCATCTTACAGAATTCTGTTTCTTTCTTACATAAAGGCAACACATCAAGAGAGTTAGCAGTTTCTGCGTGAGTAATGAAATGTAATGAAAGATTTCCCAGATGCTGCTGAAGTGCTCTGAAAACATAATTCATTTGCTGTCTTTGGTTCTGCTTCTTATATGGGTTATATTAAATACGTCTCTTTGCAGTTGTCTACTCTTTAAAGCAGATGGTGATGCTTTAGTATAAAAGTAATGATTTACATTAAAATAGGTGTGATTTCCTGGGCAACTTTATAAGTTAAAGGCATGGGGAAAACTTTAGCTTTGCATTGACATCATGGCCTGGAGATACGTTTTGTTATGTTTTCATATCTTCATAACACTCTGAAACAAATTAATTCAAAAGCTTCCAATTGCTCTCTAATCTCATTGCTAAGGTGTTGGCAGTGACTGAGGCTCTTGATCAAGATGTGTGAAGTCATATCCAGTGGTTTAGGCTAGGCTGAGGTAAGAAAACATATGCTGCAAAAGCCAAAGGAAACAATAGACCAAACAGCAAAGCTAAGAACATCATCTAATAGTAGTCTTGTGCTTGGGAGCCCAAGAATCCTCAAGGAAGGAGCATGAGACCACAAAATGGGAACCACAACTGAACACATTGGACACTGAAATTCTTTGGTCCTGTTCAGCTGAGTACTGAAAAAAACCCAAGCCTTTAACAGGGCAGAGTTTTGATTACTTGCTCTAGTCAAGAGCAACTAGTAAGAAGCCCACAAAAATGGGGATAACACCAGTCAGGCTCACAGGAACACACCAGGTCTTTTAGGGAGCAAACGTTGGGGATCGCCATCTTGATTCATCTGAAAGGAATGTCTGAGACAGCAGTGCCTGACTGTAGAGCTTGCTTGCCTGTACAAAACCTAAAAAGAGTTATGAAAGTAAAAATTTTCTCTGGGAAATGTGAATCTCTGTTGTAACTTTTGCTGGGATATAAATGACTCATTTGTTCCTCATCATTCCAGTCTACAAGACCTGTATTTTGACAATACAGCCATCTTCAGTCTGCAGTACCAGATTCCTCAGCTAGAGAAAGTTGAAAAGCTGATGGTGCAAAAAAAAAAGTGAAGGCACTCATTTTGAAATCACAAGACTAAAAGTACATTCTCAGAAGCAGTATGACATGACATATCTTCTCACTGTAAAAACATACAGACTTTCCATGACAGAGGAACTTGCGGAAATTTGCTAGAGGAGGGCTACTTATTACCCTTCTTCAGTGTTTTACCATCTTCTTCACATTATGTCAGTAGCAGCGAAATGCTGAGTGAATTCCAGAACTTAACTGAGACATTAGCATGTAGCTGAGCACTGATACCAGCCTCCCCAGGGCTTCTAACTGCATCTCAGTGCCTCTGCCACTGATGTGAGAAAAGCTGCCATGAATGCATTTCCGATAACGCTGCCTTTGAGGGCAGAGGAATGCTGAGGAGCAGACAGCCTTAAATTGAAGAGGCCCTATGAGTTAAGTTCTGCAGGGTCCCTGCATCCAGGTTACATGTCACTTACGAGCCGGCACAGGGATTCTTGTGGGGTGGAGCAAACCTGACTGCAGCTAAGCACCTTGTGTTCCTCTTCTAACACTGCCAAAATCCCAGATGCCTTTTATTTAAGAAAGAAGCACATAGAGGTGAACACCTTTGGCAAGATTTTTTTTTTTTTTTCCCATACAGATACACTTAGGACTGAATCCTTGTCTCGATGGATCTGCAGAGCTCCTGCCAGCTCAGTACCTCGGACTACACAGTGAAACCCATAAGAAAACAAGAGCTCCACTGTGATGAGGAACTTCTGCACTGAGATACAGACACTGTCTCAATAAGTAAGGAAGGGTGGCATTAGGCTGCTTTTCTAGGCTCTCCATCTGCACATCTGCAGGGGAATTGTGAGCACAGTATCTGAGATCTACCCGTGTACCAAGAGTCAATTGTATACTCAAACAAGCAAACATTAAAAAGCCCCTCCTTAGCTCCCCATGGCAAATATTACATTTGGTAACTACATTCTTCACAGGTAGCTGTAATTGCTAGCTTTACTTGTAATGTTCCCCATTGTTTAACATTGTTAAATCCTCTTTTGGATGCCATTCTCTCAAGAAAAAATCATCTATTTCTTTCTCAAGCCAGGGACTAGTCTGAAGGTCTCACATGACAGCTCTGATTTTCTTCACAGCTCTAACTAAATCTTTAACTGGAAGGCAGTGGGATTCAGGCTTCTTGAAAATGAGGGTGGTGTGGTGTTTTGTTGTTTGTTTTTTTTTTCCTTTAGAACAAGAAACCATGTCATATTTTTATTTATATTTGTTTGCCGTCTCTTGAAAAATACTTCTCTGGTTTCCTGTCTGCAAATGTGATCCGAATTTGATTGCAGCTTCAGCGGCAAGATAGTTCTTTGAATGCACAGAGTCACGAAATACGACTGGTGTTTGACATCTTCTAATTGATAAATGTTTTACAGTATCATCTCCCAAGAGTGTTGTACACCATACACTAGGCTATTCTGTTGTGGATACTTCTAGTATGTATGCTCAGTTACACTGTTCTGTGTAAAATACCTTTATAACCTTGATCAGGATCTTTGGCTATAGCAGTTTCCACTTCTAAGGCACTATTCCAACAACTAAGCTAAAGACCTATTAGCCCTCTTTCTCTTGTTCAAGGTCTACAAATGGAGCTCACTTGATCCTAAAGGTTAAAGGATTTCTTTCCAAGAATACTCAGCAATCCAGGAGAGAGGCAATTTGCCCAAGTAAGCAGAGACTTGATCTGAAACCCTGCTCTGAGTTACAGTAAATTTGTGCTTTGCTCTCCCACCTCATCTCCTTTTTTTTTGTATCTTTTCTGAGCACTGCTTCAGTAGCAGACTTCATTTCCACTGCTATATATGGTACTTACCTTTTTGTAATCTTTCCACACCTCATTGCCCTCTCTACAGGAAATATGCCCTTAACTCCATTTCCATCAGCAAACAAGTCTTTACATTGTTTAGTACCTTATTAATCTTGTCCTGTAGAACTTAACTTCTCACTTGAGGTTCCCACGCGTGCATTAAAAATAAAACTCACAATATGCTATTTATTTATTTGAACACCAAAACCCACACATTTACAGACATACATAGACACACTGAGACATATATTTTTGCTATCCATTTTTCATGGTTGCATCTTAAATAAGACTCATACATAAAAATGTCCCCAAATTAAACTCTTGAGTATGTGACATTTAAATGTTTTTCACAGTGGAGTAAAACACATTTCTCTCTCCTTTCACCAAGAGGGAAAGGATTGCCTCAGTATTTCAAAATGTGTTTTGTTTTAAAAACATATTTAGTCCAGATAACATTTTTTAAAGCTGTGAAACAGATATATATATGCTTAATTTGCAGATTACACCAAATTGGGCAGGAGTGCCGATCTACTTGAAGGTAGGAAAGCTGTGCAGAAGGATCTGGACAGGTTGGATCAATGGGCCAAGGCCAATTTTATGAGGTTCAGCAAGGCCAACTGCCGGGTCCTGCTCTTCGGTCACCACAACTCCATGCAAAGCTATAGGCTTGGGCAAGAGTGGCTGGAAAGCTGCCCAGCAGGAAGGGACCTGGGGGTGCTAGCAGACAGTCATCTGACCATGAGCCAGCAGCATGCCCAGGTACCCAAGAAGGCCAACAGCATCCTGGCTTGTATCGGGAATAGTGTGACCAGCAGCAGTAGAGAAGTGGTCGTGCCCCTGTACTTGGCACTGGTGAGGTCACACCTTGAATATTGTGTTTTGGGCCCCTCAGAACAAGAAGGACATTGAGTTGCTGGAGCATGTTCAGAGAAGGGCAATGAAGCTGGAGAAGGGTCTAGAACACAAGTCTCATGAGGAGCAGCTGAGGGAACTGGAATTGCTTAGTCTAGAGAAGAGGATGCCAAGGGAAACCTCATTGCTTTCTACAACTACCTGAAAGCAAGTTGTAGGAAGGTGGATATTGGTCTTTTCTCCCTTGGTGGATAGGATGAGAGGAAATGGCCTCAAATTGTGTCAGGGGAGGTTTAGATTGGATATTAGGAAAGCTTTCTCTACTGAAAGAGTGGTCAGGCACCGGAACAGGCTGCCCAAGGAAGTGGTGGAGTCACCATCCCTGGAGGTGTTCAAAAAACATGTAGAAGTGTCACTTCAGGACATGGTTTAGCGGACATGATGGTGTTAGGTTGATGGTTGGACTTGATGATCTTAGAAGTCTTTTCCAACATTAAATATTCTATGATTCTATAATACACACATAATATGTATATTCTGTCATGCACTGTTTTCTGAGGAAGCTGAGTGGCAACCTCACTTTCAACTGTCAAAAGTACTTTAATCACTTTCTACTCTGATATTGCAGAAGGGTATTGCAGGAAGACTAATCTGTGCTTATATCCTGGTTTTGGCTGGAAGAGAGCTAATTTTCTTTCTAGTAGCTGGTATAGTGTTGTGTTTGGGATTCAGTATGAGAGCAATGTTGACAACGCACCGATATATTTGTTGATGTTAAGTAGTGCTTACACTAAGTCAATGACTTTTCAGCTTCTCACGTCCTGCCCATGAGAAGCCTGGAGGTACATAAGAAACTGGGAGGGGGCACAGCCAGAACAGCTGACCTAAACTGGCCAAAGGGATGTTCCATACCATATGACATCAAGCTCAGTATATAAACTGGGGGAAGTTGGCTGGAGGGCAGTGATTACTGCTTGGGGAATGACTGGGCATTAGTCGACCGGTGGTGAGCAGTTGGAACATTTGTTTTTCTTGGGTTTTGTTTCTCTCTCTTTCTGCTATTTTCTTTTTCATTACAATTTATTATTTTTTATTATTATTGTTTGTTTTATTTCAGTCATTAAATTGTTCTTAGTCTACCTCTGAGTTTTCTCACTTTTACCCTTCCAATTCTCTTCTCCATCCCACGAAGCTGGGGGGTGGTGGGGGTGGGGAGGGCAGGGAAGGTGAGCTAGCAGCTGTATAGTACTTAGTTACCAACTGGAGTTAAACCATGAGAATTTATGTGCCTGATTTTTTACAGCCTAATTTCCTGTTTTCAAATTCTGTACATGATCAGCCTAACCAAAGAAATCCTGTGAGATTTACACCTGAGAGTAGATTAGTATTTTGACTGATTTCAAAGAAATGTACAATGAATGAGAAGACTGAATGAAACATTCCTTTACAGTTCTGGGAAGGCAGGAAGAAAGACCATGGAGTATGTGTTTGGAATTCACTTCCACCAGCAAGTGCAACAACAGCGGAAAAGACTTTAAATGCCCTTCAGCACAAACTGGCAGGCAGGGGAGACAGAAGAGCCTTTTGCTCACATCTTTTGCTGTAAGATGTCTGTTATCTCTTTCCCATAGCTGTCAATGTCAACTTTAATCACTAATATATTATCTTGGCAGCAAGATAATCTAACCTCGATCCTTAAAACTTTATGCTTATGCAGAGCACATCTTCCTAGTGCTGTCTCAGTATACTAACCCAGCTATATTTCACTTCATTTAATAAAGTACATTAATTAAATCAGCTCTTCTTATGACAGAAACATTAAGAATCAATCAAAAGCCATTTGTTTTTCCTTATGTTAGAGTATAATTTTCCCATATAATTTCTTGCAACAGCACTTCTAAAGGTATGTCATCTACTTCGAAATTATATTTGAAATATTTTACTTACTGGGGCATTTTGCTGTTGAGTTATTGATAGATCTTCAAGGAGATTCTGGCAGAGCAAATATTTATATTGACAGCATAGATGTCAAGGCATAGCGAGCACCGACCAATGGATTAATTCTTGTTCTCAGGGAGCATAATCTAATATAATGAAGACTGTCTAATACTAACCATTAAAAAATCCTGGTTTACATATCTTGGGCTCTGGTTAAAATTGTCCATGTTGACTGTCTGCTTCAGGCTAACCTTTTTTCAATGTCAGTAAACCCAGATCAGCCATTTCTCAAAACAAAGTCATGAAACTGTACCTCCCCGTTTAGACAGGTTTAGGTTTGTTTGAAACAGTAATAGACTCATGCTTTGGAAAGGACTCAGCTATCTCTCAGAGGGTCACAGAAGCATAACTCTAGCAACATACCACTTTTTATCCCTATTAAACAGGTTAAAATACAGTAATATATTCCCTGCAATTTGGTGGCCTAATTGGAGCCTAGCCTGGTAACGTGTAATTGAAATCCCTCATGTAAGCAATTAGGGAAAAAAGTGCCTCTCTGGCTAGTGATTTATCCATGAAAGGTGGACTACCAAAGAAATCATCAGTTCCCTGCTGAGTGACACTTTCCATCCAAACATAGGATTTTACATTGACAAATAATCTTCAGAATCTACAGTAACTGTGAAAATTACTTGTATTTTCTCTGTAGAAAATATGTTCCATAAAGTGATGAAATTTGCAGAGATTCCTCATCAGAAATCAATTGCCTTGTGTCAAGGTACAAGTGTGATTTACACTAAGCAACGGTAAATTGCAAAAAGATGAAATATCTGCTGATGAATATAGTAGAAAATTCTGCTATAAATAAACAAGTACACAACAAAAAGAGAAAGAAGGAAAGAAAAAAAGAAGGAAGGAGGAAGGAAGGAAGAGAGGGAGGGAGGGAAGAAAGGAAAGGAAAGAAAGGAAGAAAGAAAGAAAGAAAGAAAGAAAAAGAAAACCGAACAACTCAAACCACTCCATGTGGTATCAGTCTAAAACCTTACTAAATCATAGCATCACAGAATCATAGAATGGTTTGGGTTGGAAGGGTCCTTAAAGATCATCTAGTTCCAACCCCTCTGCCGTGGGCAGGAACACCTTCCACTAGACCAAATCACCCAAAGCCCCATCCAACCTGGCCTTGAACATTTTCAGGGATGGAGCATCCACAGCTTCTCTGTGCAATCAGTTCCAGTGCCCCACCACCCTTATAGTAAAGAATTTCTTCCTCACATCTAATCTAAATCTACCTTCTTTCAGTTTATAGCCTTTACTTCTTGTCCTATCATTACATACCCTTGTCAGAAGTCCCTCTCCAGCTTTCCTGTAGGCTCCTAATTAATAACTCCTGATACAAGGCAAATCAGACAACAGATCAGATGGAGCAGATTCAGGAAGTATGAATCCTTCCTTCACAGTCTGCAGAACATTTAAAACTTGCAACAAAAGGACTTGAATCTTAAACTTTGTAAAACAAAGGACACAATAATTTCTTATACAACATTAACACAGGATACACACATCAAATTTTCTTCCACAAAAGGACACCAATGAGTTAGAAAGGATGTAAAAATGATAAAAGTTGAACATGGTACATAATATAAAAAGTAACTGTAGAAAAAGCTTGCAAAAGAGATAGAAAGAAAATATATGAAAGTTAAGTACTGAGGAAATATCATGGTGAACTGGTCCACTCAACAGCTGCTTGTCTTAGAAGATCCCGGCACAATGGATTTCAAATCTGGAAAAACATGAGGGGTTGTCAGGCATCCAGGCTATTTCTCATCTACTGTCAAACAAAGACCCTTCCAAACAAAATTCTTAGAGTTTTTCTGAGCAGCAATTCTCCAAGGCAGAAAGAACTCTTACTGTGAATTCCAGTTTACTAGGAAAGACTCTCTGGCTTATCTTATGTTAGTTTTAGAAGAACTCGATTAAACCTGTGTTTGTTGACAACTGACATTGTCTTCACCCATACTGCCAATGAAACTAATGAAAAGACATAAATTTCAAGAAGTTACAGTCTCAAATGGGTCTACAATCACATTTACTAAGAAGTTATCTGATTATGTTCAGCTAGGCTTTACATTTATGACTTAGGTAGCACAGATTTGTGCTCATTTATTTCACCATGAATGCTTATTAAAAAAAAAAAAAAAGAGGAGTGGGGGGCAGGAGGAAGCTGGAATCTTAAATTTAGAATCATACTAAACATTAGTAACTTGACAGAAGAAATTCAAGTTAGGTATCAGTGGGTTAATGCAGTCAGAAACAAGGAATCACTAAAGCTCCATTCAGTGTGCTCAAAGAGATGGTAAATGTTACATGAGGAAATCTAATACATAGGTTGAGTCTTGCAACAAATGACCCAGAAGCTCCCTCCAACTACAAGCTCTGTGAACTGTGCAATTGTAATAAGTGGTGGCACTTGTGGAATTCCTTCCTGACATGAAGGATAAATTATTATATAAAGGCTGTCACGTGTGATACATCATCTACAAATGTTTTGAGTTCTTACTGCAGCTGCCATTTAAACAAAACTTCCCTAAAAAAGCATGCAGAAAAGCATAGAGCTATCTGACATAATAGAAATTCACTCTGAGTCTCTCTACAAATACTACTGTCTTTGTCATATATGCCTTTGGTAACGAGAGTGTCCCCAGGACTGTTTGAAACACCAAAACTCAAGAAAGAAAAGCCATTCTATGGTTAAGCGGAAAAGCAGATATTCTTGGCATTATTTGACTCATCCTGCTTAGTAAAACATAGTTAAAAGAGCACTAGATCAACAGTATGATTTTAGTTCATTTCTTGTAACTGACAAAAGTGAATGGAATGTTGTCATCTAGATGAGAACTCCTTTAATTCACCAGCATCTCTTAAATGTCAACACATTTTTCATACATTGTTTCTAAAACAGTCTACCAAAGTGGAATAAAACTCAGAGGTTACATCCATCAACATTTAATCTCACTTATTTCCAGTTTTCCCCTCCTACACCATGATCAACCCCAGCCCACTCTTTTACTAGAAGACTATAACTCAGACAGAGATTTAAACATTTTAATATTTTCTCAGTTAAATGTTATCTTCATCACAGGAAGGATAAGAAACTGCATACTTGGAATATATGTAAGATATCTTAGAAGTTGTACTGAAATGAAAATTCCTGCCTGACCTTAACGTTTTTATTACAACTCCTGTTCACATGTGCTTACTTCATAGTGACAGACCATGTCATTCTTTCTGTAATGTATTTTCCCAAATTCCTTAAGAATGAGAAACTGTGTAGCTGATGTCAGATACAAGGTCAGACTTGCTAAACTGGAGTGAGGTAACAAAGTTTATAATGGTTTATTAGCATTCAATAAAATATCATTTATCTATTGTTCTTGTTTCGTAAATTTAAATTAATAGTATAGATAAATATTCTCTAAAACATGTTTTGTCCTCACAAGCTTTTCCAGCAGTAAAAGAATTATGTAAGATGGCCAATAATTTATTTAATCTGATAATGCACATACAGCTGAATTTTGTGTATATATACCATAAGAAAAACAAAGGGAAAAAAAAAGAAAGAAAAGAGAATATTCTCCCCCTTACTAAGGAAACGTAATAAATACATTCATACTTGCCTCCTGTATACCAGCCACTAGTAAATTTGGTACTACTAACATGGAGAAAATTATAATAAGCAAGAAGTGTATTTAAAATGTAAATTAGTTTATTTGATTGTATAACTACAGTCAAAACACATGAAACTTGCAAACTGTCTGAGAAGAGAATTTCCAAAGTGACATTATCTCTGTACTAATAACAAATAATTTTGACAAAGTGAAAAATTAAGCTTCCAGTACTTAAGGGAAAGAAAGACGGTCTGGAAATAATGGTCACAATAATTCTAATTGCCATTCACAAAATGATCTTCTTCTTTTCTTTTTTTCAGCATATGCTATTGATGCAAGATAAGAAAACCTCAGTTACTGACATATGTTCTTGAATTTGCTGGGTAGTTGCTTTTGGATAATATTTTTTAAAAAATTAGAAAACTTCAATTTCAATTGATAAAGAATCAGAAATGTGTAAGAACTTCTATTTTTAAACTGACAGGTTTATAAGCTCTTTCTTTCTGGCTCACGTGCCAGCAATATCTGGGGGCACACACTGTTGTCTTCCGTCATTAAAGGAATGGTGCAGCTTAACCTTTTCTCATGACCAAAACCCAGTTCTTTCCAAACAGTAGGAAACTATACTTCCCTACCTGAACAGCAATTATAACATGTATTTGACCATTTTGTACCACAGAGATATTGTTTACAGGCAAATTATTTATTTTAAAGGAGAAGATGCTAGATAGAGTAGCAAGTGAAACTAGAGAACAGGTCTCTGCAACTAATGAGAATCCATTCCCTGAATTTCTGGGTTAAGAAACATCCATCTGGTAATCTCATTTATGTTTTGAGCATCTCATTTAGTACAGCTAAATGTCTAATATTTGGGAGAAAAAATTGCTGTTTAAATGTGACCTCTGTTTCTGCTAATTGCCACTTCCTAATGTATTTCTGTATTAAAATAATTCATTTTATTCTTCAGACTTCTTAATTATCATGACAAATTCTACATATTATTTATGTGAATTCTGTTATTAAGCTGTAATCAGTCAGAATGTTTGAGATGGAACTGTCTCATTCCTTCTTTCTGTATTGAATGATCCTCAAAAAGACTAAACGTACAAGGACTTCTGAAAATATACACGTACAATGTGGAAATTGGGTTTCTGAAAACATCAGTGTCAGGTAAATATGGAAATATTTACAGCAGGCAGACTAGATTAACAAATATTTCAGAACGTAAATGCTTCCCAGGAATATCAAAACCAAAACCATGCTCAAAATTAAGTGTGTATTTGTGGAAATGTTATAATTTGGCTGACCAGTGCCTGGAGAGGAAAATGGACTCCCCACAAGTTACCTATGAAGACTAAAAGTACTATTATTCCATTTAGGGAAAAAAAGAAAAAAAAAAAAAAAAAAAAAAAGAAAGAAAGAAAAGGAAACCAAACAGAAAGACTTGAGGCAAAAAAAAATTAGCTGAAATTCATGTTTAGCATTAGTGTTCCACAGCCACAAGTGGCCAGCAAGTCATCAGTGGTATCATAAATTTAGGCTAGGAAGGTAATTATTTATGCAAATAAGGCTATCTAAAAGTTTACATTGGACCAAGAAAGAAAGATCAGTCTTTTTTTTATTATTACTACTAAACACTTTTTAATAGTTGGGTTTTGCTGTAGCTGTAAAAGCTGAAAATAAAATATGTCAGAAAAATGATATAGTTTTCATTGGTAGTCCATGATCTGAATGTAGTATTAATGGGAATTCCATAGAAGTATCAGGATAGTTTTATCTTTGAATAAGTACTTAGAAAAATTACAAAATGCTCCAGCAAAACACATAAGTCAGCCAAGCCATAACACTGTATGAATGCAATCAGGAATTTAATCTCTTATATGAGAAATGTGGTTGCCAAGCCATAGCCAGCTTATCCTTTCTTTCTCCTCCTTTCATTAATTCCTGCTTTGTCACTCTTATTCCTCGTGACCTCTTATCTCATCCCCATGTGTTGCTGAAGTCGATTAAGAAGTTAAATTGAAGAAGTTGATTAAAAAGTTACGTGCTATACCAGTGCTGGTTACCTGCAGAGTTTAATTGGGTTTTTGTCCCGCTTCTCACAAGAAGAAATAATTCCTTCTTTTTCTCTTGGTTTCTGTCCCTCTCTTCTATTTCCTGGTTCTCTCACTCTTTGCATTTCTCTTGCTATCCTCCATGACTCTCCTATTTCCCTGCCCTCTAACACTCTTTGCTTTCTCATTATGCACACACAGGCACCCACAAAAAAGTCTCAGGACTGAGGTCAGAAGTTGTCAGGTTATTTTTTGTCATAACCAGACAGCAAGCAGTTACGGTAAGCAATTTTACATGGAATTTCTTATTGAAAGGGCATGACCCCAACATGATTTGACCATAATTGTGAGCCAGTGGGTGAGAAATCTCCATCTTTCATTCTATGGTGGCACCATACAGTATCTCTCTATCCATTAATTAATGTGCCTAGTATGAAAAGTGAAGTTCCTGTATTCCCCTCTACTTGTATAATTCACTAATATTTATATGAACCATGCTTTAATTTATATGAGATACCCATTTTATCTTCTCATTTTCTGCATCGTATCTCCTAATCTCCCTCTTGTTTTTCTAGTGGTACATAATAAAAAGCCTTCATGGCAGCAAAAATGTATCCTGGATCTTACACCTTCCATCATTTCACTTTGCAACTGTTTGTGTTCATTAAGATTTATTTTTCTGTCTAAACCATCTTGAATGCCATAATCAAAACCACCAGCTGTTTTTCCCCACTGTTCAACACCCATTGGCTGTCAATACATCTGTATAGTTACTGTAATACTGCCAGGTGGAAGATACTGTAAAAATACGAATGCCAGGTGGGGAATAATAGAGCAGAAAAGAGGAATAAAACAACAACAAAACAATCAGATTAAATTGTCTTTGTTCACAGTATCAAACGAGTATTGCACTGTCAGTCATTCACAGCACTCAGTCTACTTTCCAGCACTGTGTATCTGCAGGCAAGAAGAACTAAAGTTTTAACATGTGGTCGAATCTATACACAACGCATTACTTCTTTGAAGCAACATACACCAGTATTTCACATGTTTAAACTTAAACATGTCATTTGAAAATGAACTTAGTACTAAAGTAGAAAACTTTATTGATGGAACTACATTGATGGAACAGCCTCACTGCAATGAGAGATCTTCTGACACTAAGAAGTTCTTCTACAGAACTATTCCTCTTTTTAATGGCACACAGACACCTTTGGTAAACTTGCTTAAATTGTCCTCATGAAACGAATGTTTTCATTAATCTCAACAAATGCAAACAATATATGAAAATGTCAACCTTTTAATCAGCAGTAATGTTCTTTGTATTTCTATCTACTCCTTCCTGCTGCTTAGATTATTTCAAAGAGAGTTTGCCATTTATCAGCTGTTAGCTATCAACTGTGAATTTATGGCTTATAGCACACCTGGGCAATCTGTAGTCTGTCAATATAATCCACCTGTGTCTTCCGCATGTTTCTCTCTGGGGAGCAATCTTCTCTTTTGAGACTGTCAACTGGTTTGCCAGAAGAGCAATTCTAGTTACCCACAACCTACTTACAGATTTTCCTTTTTCCTTATATGTGCCTAATCCTGTGAGTAACATCCTATGACACAAAAGTACATGTGATAAAATTTCATGTTGCTCACATGATGGGTATGGTATGGACCATGGGCTGTGGATTTCAAGAGGTTCCATTGTGAATAGTATGGTCACTCCAGCCATATTCATTTTTGAGAAAAACAAATAACATACCTACTCCTTTTGTTTTTAAGAAAGCAACAAATAACACATGTACAAATATAATTTAAAAATCCTTTAAATTACATGCTATGTCTTGTATTTACAATCAGTTGAGGGCCTGTTGTGTCAGGAAATATATAAACAGAAAGCTAGTGTTTTGCCTGTAAATTTTTTGAATCGTGTATGAAGTATCATAAAATGCATAACTTGGCAATCAATTTTAATTTTTAGTTTTATTTTATAAGAAAAAAAATTATCACATTGATTAGTTTCCAGATTCTCTGTAGATTATCCACTTCCATACAATGTTGTTTATTAAATATTTTTAAACGTAGCTATTTTAATGAGTTTTTTGTATTTTCTTAAAGTAAAAATGAGGCAATAATACATAATGTGTGCGTTAAATTTTACTTGGCAAAAAATAGCTATTTGGCAATAAATTCACCAAAGCCTATTAGATGAACATTTGAAAATTAACTTTCCATGCAAAATAGGAAGAAAATTTTCAATTACTGCAGGTATTAAATATATTGCACTATTACCATTATTATTATTACTTTAGAAATATTTAAGTCATAAGACAAGAACACCGGTATACTACGTATTAAGCTTCCACTTAGATTAAAAAATAAAAATAGCAGCAATGCCCACTTCTGCAAATACAAATTTGCGAAGTTTTTAACTGGAATCACAAGATACATTTAAATTTTGAAACTTGCACAAATAAGAACTTCTGTCTGTGTATCCATCTTATCAGTGATTCTCTGAACTTGGTTAAGATATTCAGTTCCTGCTTACTTACAATTAGTACTGTGCTCACTGAGTAGAAACTGGGTTGGATTCATCAATACTATAATTCAGCAAGTTTGATTCCTTCCTGATTTTTACTGAACCAGTAAAAAACTTTCAGACAGATATTTGAACACTGCATGTGTTTGCCTGAAAGACTTTGTGAATCATTGCACTATTTGAATGAATACATACTTATAAATATTTTTAAATAAATGTTATTATATTTGGCTTCATTTAATGCAATGTCAGAACCTTAGTTGAATGTCAGCTGTTACGTAAATACATATAGTTAACTTTTATGTTTTACTGACATTGTTAAAATATAATCAAGCTAAATTTTAGAAATCTGGTAGAGATATTTGCTCCAGACAGAATATTTTTTTTGTCAGGTTTCAGCCTGCAGCAGATTTTCATGTCAGATTTCTGAACACAGAAATTTCTAAGAGAAATGCTGACATAACCTTTGCTCCTGTATAGTAGTGTGAACTTGCCACTGTAATAATTAAGCAATTAGGCATGACAGAGAGTGTGAGTTTCCTGAGATAATCACACCCCTGGGGTATTACAAGTCATGATCCAGAGATAAGTGTTTTTAATCCCCCAAGGGTGTGATTATCTTATGATAACCACACCCCCTGGAGGAGATTTAAAAGTCACACAAAAATCTTTAGTATAAAGTAAAAAGTGCTTGTATTGCAGGAGTAGGAAAAAGTCTGGATATAGACAGTGCTTTTTGGCTTCCATAAATTAATTAAGAATTGCAATATACAGCACTGATTCATACCATTAGCCATCAATCTAACCCATTTTTCTGGAGAGAATTTCTAACTAAATTATTGTTGTCTTTCTCCAGCCCCTAATGCAGCAAATACTTATCTGAAACTTTTGAGATAACCTCAAAACTAAAAATGTAATCTCCATTTGAGACTGCTTTACTTCAGGTTCTGAAAAGAATGGTCTTCCCAAATGCTATTTCCAATTCCATCATTAAATCCATTCACTGCACAAGATAGCAAATTAACTATTGTCTCTTTCTTACTTCTGAAACTCATGTGGGATACTCACGACCTCTACTGGACTGCAAAAGGAAATAAATTCCTTCTCATGAGCCTACTTCAAGCAAAAGCAAAAAACCGCAGTTATTTGAAATCCTACAATTGTCAGATCTTAAAATAGCCTCTTCTATTAATCACCTTGTCTTCTCGTTTTGACAGTAGGATTGGAAAACAAAAGGCTGGCTCCCCTTTCTGTTGTGAAGAGACAAAGGCAAAGGGCAAATTGTGCCGAACTAATCTGGTAGCCTTCTATGATGGAGTGTGTTGTGGTTTTGTTTAGTGAGGGGGGGCCTAAGGTGGCTAGAAGTTGCTCCCCTTTGTTCAGTGGACTCGGCCGGGCCTAGTGCGGACCCGCTGCTGGCCAAGGTCGAGCTGATTGGTAGCAGAATGTTCCGTGATAACGCCTCTGCAATAACATATTTAAGAAAGGGAAAACAGGAAAAAAAAAGAAAAGAAGAGAAGATGTGAAGAAGCTGAGTAGGGGCAGAGGCGCAGAGGGAGAGGCTCAGGCCTCGTGGGCCTTGCAGGCCTCACCTTCTGGCCTATCGCCAGGCGGCCAACTGGGCCGGACTCGGCCCAGCCTGGCTGCAAGAGGTGGAGAGGAGATGAGATGGATGATGTGAAGAGATCGTGAGAGGTGTCTGCCAGCCTGTTGGGAAGAACTTTTCTTGTGAAAGAAACAGCTGCAACGCCAAGGTCAGTGAAGAAGGAGGGGGAGGAGTAATGCGGCTCCTGGCCAAGATTCCCCTGCAGCCTGTGGTGATGACCATGGTGGAGCGGGTTGTCCCCCTGCAGCCCATGGAGGTCCACGGAGGAACAGAGATCCACTTGGAGCCCGTGAAGGACCCCACGCCGGGGGAGGTGGCTGCCTGAAGGAGGCTGTGGCCCATGGAGGGCCCGCTGGGGCAGCCGTTCTGGAGAGACTGCACCCCGTGGAAGAGACAACCCACGCCGGAGCAGTTTCACAAAGGACTGTGGCGTATGAGTGGGACCCCACAACAGAGCAGGGGAGGACTGTGAGGAGTTCTTCCCCCGACTATGAAGCAGCAGCGTAAAACAACGCGTGATGAACTGACTGCAATCCCCATTCCCTCTTCCCCCCTGTGCCGCTCAGTGGGGGGGAAGGTGGTAGAGGTAATGTTAAGCTCGGGAAGAGGGAGGGGTGGGGAGGAGGTTTATCTTGTTCTCTGTCTCATTATCCTGCTGTTTTTAGTAATAAATGAATAGTTTTCCCCAAGTCGAGTCTGTTTTGCCTGTAATGGTAACTTTAAGAATTTCTTCCCGTCCTTATCTCAAACCTCGAGCCGTTTTTCTTATATTATCTCCCCCTATTCTCTCGGAGGTTGGGGGGAGTGAGAGAGAGACTGCGTAGTCTGGTCCCGATCCGGGCTGAACTACGACAGAGTGACTGCAGGTTAAAAGAGAATGTAAGAGAAAGATACAGATGTAATGCTAGAAACAGTAGGGAAAACCAAAGATTTTGATTAGCAGTATATTTTATCTAAGCTTTGGAAGCAGAAGTAGAAGGAAACCATTAACAGGAAGATAAATTTTAAATTCAGAGACAGAAATATTTTAGAAGTATTTTTGTTTAAATTTCACTATAATCTGTCAGTTATCTGAAATCAGAAGAAAATAACAACAAAGGAAGACATACCTAGAAATCTTTATCATATCACTGAGATAAGAGCAACTCTCACTATGCTCAAGAAATGGAACAAACTGTCATTAATTTCAAATTTTGTCAGAATGACCTGTCCATATTTAATGAATTCACTGTTTATTCAGTTCATACCTCTTCTCGAAGAGCAAACTATTACGAAAGTTCAAGATATGACTAAAACATAACCTTGCTTTGAATTCCCCTTCCTTCTCTTCCCTACTCCCCATATTTTAGTTCCCTAATGATGGACTTCATAAATAAACTCCAATCAAACTTCATACAACTCTCAGTCAAAAGAAGTCAAAATGTTCAAGTCCAGTATGGTATTTAATCTCTCTTTTGAAGGGTGGATGCAACTTTGTTAAACAAAGGGAAAAATTTATTTTTTTTTACATTTAAAATACTTTTGATGTTTCATTATGCATTATATCATATATTCAGTACATCGTATATTCATTATATCATTATTCATCATAATGGTTTTAACAATTTAAATAAATAGGTGCTTTTAAAGCTACAAAAGGGCATTACCAGAGCCACTAAACTAATTCTTAAATCTGCAGAAAACAATTCAGCATTTTTAGTGCCATTGTGAAAAGGTTACCAAAGATGTAATTATCTGACAGATCATCTGATACGGTTTCAAACATACTAAGCATTGACATAAAGGACTGTCAAAACATGTATTGACCCTTGTTTGGTGCACTTTACTAAAAGCAGACTTATTCTGCACACTGAAAATCACAAATAATCCATGGGAGCAGTAACCAGCTTTGATGCCTTTCTACAAAAAGAACTGATATATACATGTCAACTGATTACATCTCATACAGTGCTCTCTTTAAATTTATGCCTGAAAATTGGTAATGCTGGAAAAACAAAACAAAGAAAGCTGTCTGTACTGGACATCCTCTAGATATCTAAAGACATGATTGACATTTCAACTTTTCACAAATTTCTGGTGCTTCTGCCATTATTATGCCTTCAGTTGCTGGCACAGTAGCATGTCTGATTTAATACCCTATGGACACCAGAAAAACTAAGGTTAACCACAATTGCAGTATTCTTTGACTCTCCAGTGTTTGGCTATGTTGCTATTGTGGTTTTGGAAATCACATTCACTGAGGTATTGAGAGTGAGTTTGGTTTGATTTGTACATTTTCTTTCTGGCTTGCTATGGCTAAATGGAGAAGTCAAACTTTAGGCTGGCATATATATTCCTCCAAAATACCTAATAACCTAATAATGTAACGATCTCCAATTTAGCTTCAAATGCCATACTGTGCTGCAAGCGGTAGTTAACTTTCTGGGGTTTACAGTTTAGGGCTCCTGCATTCTGGTTTTTCCAGTACTGGTTATAGGTCATGCAATGCTGCACTACACTGCAGAAACACTGCACCATGGTCTTCCCTTCAGCGTGAAGAGATTTATCTGCTCCAGAAGATTTTTTCCCATGCTTACATGCACTGTCATTAACAGTGGTATGTCGACATAAGGTATGTCTACATTGAAGAACTGTGACACTAGAGCCAGTTCAGAATTCATCAGAATACATTTCAGCTTGTTAATCCATCTCAGAAACAAAGCATCCCTCAGGTAAACTTTGATCTATTCTGTGGCTATGTCTGCCAAGTACTGTGTAAACGCATCATTAACATCATTGAAGCTGATTAAATGCTGCAGATAGTGACAAAAATATCATGAAAATCCTAGACATCAATTAACTTGCCTCATTTTCTTTAATGACAATAACCATTCCCAGAGTATCCAAAAAGCTCCTAAAGAAATGCACAAAATCTTCACCTTTGTATGTTGCTGATCTCTCATCTGTCAAAAGGAGCAAGAAAATCCTGATCCTGATGAAATTTCCTAAACTTCCATAAACCTGGAAATTAATTTCATATGCATCTGAACAAATACATGTATTTAATATTTTGCTGGTTATTTTGAAAGCAGTAATAAGCACAAAATACTGATTTTATATAAGATAATAATATAACTTATTATATAACTAATTGTAAGGTTCATGTAATTATTTTCAACATAATAATAATAATAGGCGTCCAGGCAAGCCTTGATTTCGCCTCTTGTCAGCAATTCTTTTGACTTTTTTTCTTATCCCTCTTTCCCTTTATTTAGCTCTTCCTCTCTTCACATCACATCTTATCTGCATAAATACTTGGGTTCCAAGCCATCGCTTTGCATTAAGCTGTGTCATATCAAGTTGTTACATTAAATCATGTTGCTATGTACAGAAAAATCAATGCCTTTCCAGGACAGATTCCCATAAAATGCCTCTACCATCAAACCTGTCAAAGATCAATATTTGCTTTTACATTTCTTTCAATAACTAAAATGGTGGCTGGATGTGGCATTATAAAGAATTAAAATGACAACATGTGCTTGGTATATAATAGCAAGGTGTTTTAAAATCCCTTAGTTGGAGCCTTGCTACTTACTTGCACCAATTTACATCAAATCTTTCTTGGGCTGACATGATTGTTGGCCCTAAGACTGAGACATTGAAATGGAAACACAGAACTGCCAGAATCAATAATGACTGGCATAATGTCCAAAGGGAAACCAAATGAAAAAAAAACAGCTGTTAACTTCCCATCACTACAGTCATGTCACCACTATGACACATGTGGGTAGTAAGTTCAGACCTAAATGTCAATTATGATCATCTAAACACACAGTACTGCTAGGCTTTAAGAGTTATAGCATTTTCTGATTCAAGAACCACAGAAGAAAATAAGAGAGAGAAAAAGAAAAAAGAAGGAAGAATTTGTGGAATGAAAGAAGAGTAATCTAGAGCACAAGTTCTATTTTCTACATAGTTCTTCAAAGAAGGATGTTTGTCTCTGTTTCTCCTTGTATGCACTTGCATGGCAGCAAAGGTATCAGAATTCATAAGTGTTCCTGTGATGGGAAGAAGTCCAAGTAAAATCAGAAAAATCCTTTCCAGACATGTTATTTCCCCAGTTAGCCTGCTCAAAATAAATGAAGTTAAGGGATTTCACCAACCTTTTCATCTCTTGTCCCTTTTGCTGTCCCTTCCTTTCCCTCAATATAAGACATAAAGTAAGTGTGGCATTAACAGTAGGAAAGGAGTAACTAAGATTAACCAACTATTTCTCCGTCTCTAATTGTACAAGCATTCCTAATGAGTTGAAGCCAAAAAATAAATTGACCAAGTGCTCCATTTAAAACACATTATTCTTCACTTCTACTTATAAACCGTTGTCTGCTTTAAATGTGGACAAAGATAAAGGTAGCACTGAAGACCCACAACGTCTAATCCCTGTGTTCAACAGAAAAGGCTGGAGGAAGGATTGTCCAAGGGGACCTATCAAAAGAGCTATGGATATAACATCCAAGTAAGAAGAACAGGAAAGAGGTCAGGAAACACCCTTAATAACATACAAAGGTTAGTGGGAGAATAGAGAAGTAAAGTTATGCCTGAAGAGAGAGAGAAAAAAAAAATGAAAGGTGAAAACACTGAAAAATTTTAAAAGACGGGCTTGTGTAATTTCTACTCATGTATTTCTTTTTCTCTCTAGAAGTCCTTCCCTGGCTATAGATATTAAAGATATTATTATATTATCTATATTAATATTTTTCTATTATTTTTCTATATCCCTCTCTGGCTGCCCATTTCTATTTCTTCCTGTTTTGCCTGTCATGTTATTCATTGGATCTGTATCCACCGACTATGTATGACACTGGGAAAACTCCTGTATCTTTGTACAGTGTAACACCAGCTAAGACAGAGACTTGCTTTAAACTAACAACAACCCTAGGAAGTGTGTTTGGATGGGACTAACAGAAGGGCAGGCTTCTAAAACAGGGCAGAAAGAGGGTGGTATCTGTTAATCTGCACACAGAAGAGTGAGCTATGCAGAAGAACAGGACTAGCACAGGGAAAAGCTTGCTAAGCTATTTTGAGCAACCCTTTGAGGAATTAGATGCAGTTTTAGTAGCAGCTTGTACGTAACTGGACTCTAAGAATGCTCAGTGTCATCTGAAGAGGCATCAACAAACAAGTAAAAACACCAAAAGACAATGGAAGTAATCTCTCTGTAGATATGGTGGTCTACATTAAAAAAATATATATCCTAGTGGCAATTACGTGATTGCATTCGAGGCCAAACTTAACTGGAAATAGAATTCCTAAGGAAATGGTAGGATTTTATAGAAACTCTAGCATAGGGAACAGTACACAGCTACCCTTCAGGACTGTCCCAAGTATAATTGCTCCAGTATTAAGCAGGGGAAAGAACAAATAACTCTTTGCAGTCCCTTTACCCAGCCCTACAGTTTAGACACAAGCAACATCAGGTTTACTTGCCTATGTTCTTTTTATTTCTCAATGCTGCTTCAGCCGCCGTTCACTGTACTTCCTGTTGCTTGGGAGGCAACAGTGGGAGGCTGAGCTTGTATGAGTTTCTCAGAGTATGCTTAGCAAAATTAGACCACGATATCCTGGGAATATGAGAGTTTTTCTTTTTTTGCAGATGAGTAGCTATTTAAATTATTTTATTTTATAACATGATGTACTAGATTTATTAATTTTTCTTTTAACTTGTTTTCTTTAAGAAGAAATTTTGGATCTTGTTATTCTGACTTAATGTGGTTTTCTCTCTTGGTACACGCAGCTTTTAGTAATGCAGCACCTGCCAGTGAGTTTCCAGTTTTCTGCCACTCTCCGTTAATTGACAAAGAATTCAGAAGTTTTTCCTTGAATAAAAACTTGTATTCCCTCTGTACTTTGGGCATTTTTCCTGAATGCAAATACAGTGCAGTGACAAAATTTCTGAGCTTGGAATCTCAGTGTTGATTTTTATTCCTCAAATTGTACTCCACTCAAAGTTTTCTCTCTGATTTAGAATCCTCAACCTTTGCTTTCCTAAAGTAATTGGATCTCTTCATAATACGACCCTATTTTGGAAAGGAAATGCAGATATTCAAAATAAAATAGGAGTGCACCACTGCTCCAGTAGTGTCTGATTTGCTCTGTCTCTGTAGACAACTCTTCCCTTCTCTTTCTGAGGAGACATAGGGGAAGAGCAGATGAAGTGAGAGAAAGGAACAAAATAAATTCAGCAAGATCAGAGGCACCAAAAAGATGTTACAAACCTCCAGTGCATAGAAGACCTCCCTTAGCCCTAAAACCCCTCCCACTTGCATTATTTAGAACATGCACTGGATGATGAAGACACTCTATAAACACAATATAAGCACAAACATAAAAAGTGTTTGTTTCCAAGTAAAATTGTTGTGTTGCCAGCACTAGACAACATAGAAACATGCAATATAAAGATTCAAACGTGGTAGGATGGGCTGAGGATGAAGCATAATCCTTCACCCTGGTTTATTTTAGCTTAATCTAGCCCTGTAACTGTGTTTTGATATAGTTTTTTAGTACAGAGTAAAAAACAAAGCTAAAATACATGATAAACTAAGTCATTGAGCACATTCATTGTTTTAAGTAAAGCAGACATGCCAGATGTTCAGAGATTACTGGTGTGAGTATAGAGGGAAAAGGCAACATAGAAAAATCTAGCTGCATGTTTTATCTTTGGAGATGATCAAAAAGAGCTTTCCCTTCCCCTGATTGAAAGGCTTTTTGGTTTCAGCTAGAATGACTGGCTAACACGAAAACAATTCTCTGAAGCAGTTCTTCTTGAACCATACACAACAGATAAAAAGACAGCAAAATGCAGTTCTACAAACACCATTGTGTTGTTAAATTACATGTAATCCGGGTGAGATTTTTACTCCCTTTTGCTTTTCACTAGCACCAGAGCTGTGAAGCCAAGAGCCATAGCTTTTGAATGCGTTAGACAGAGACCCTTCTCCTACTCACTAAACGAATCCTCAGTTTGCTCTATACTGCAATCTGTGCCTTGTCACTTTGCTCACATTAGGACATCTCTTTCATTCAACTGTCTATTTTAGTTACACAAACATAAATGTTACTATCATGCTCACATTAACACATACAAAACAACAACCTGAGGGAATTTTTACCTTGACCTTTCCTTCTTTTTCCTGCTAACATACATTCCCTACCCCCATCATTTCTCTCTCTGTTTACAGTTCCCTGAGATTATTTTTACCCTATCCACTGAGTGCTTATCTTCTGATTTTTTTTCCAGTCACAAAATAATTCCTTTCTAGAATAATTAATAGAATGGGAAAAATTCATCTGTCATAATATAAATACCCTGGAAAAAAACAGAGGCTCCCAGTTCAGTCTCGTGAGAGTGAGAAACCACTCACTTGTTTTTCCATTGGACCTTCCTCAGGGGCTAGCAGCTCAGTCTTCACATGCATTAGACTGATCCCTTTTAAAGACACATAACAAAACCTGTTTATCTGTAATTTCCTTTATACACACAAACATGGGTCTTAGTTCTCATCTGTGCTTATGAACACAGTGAACACCTCTTCTGTCTTCCTGATCCTATGTTTCACACCTCCTAGAGAAACAGGCACAGTTTAGCCTGCTCCAATAAATTTATCTTTAGCCACACATCCTTGTGTACCTGCAGAAGGGAGCAGGTGGGATCTACACCAGCTCTCAGCTGGTGTAAAATCCACCTATAGAATGAGAATGCCTCTACAGGAATTTTGGCACAAAGCAGTCATCAAAGCAAGGAATCTCACCTATACTCTTGAATCAATTCATTTGAAAGGCAAATTCACCGTTCTGACAGGTAAAATAAAAATAAAACTGAATTATCTGAGTAAGTTTCCTAACAGTGGCAGCTTCTAGAATTCCTGTAGTGCCTCATGCAGCCTTTCTTAGAAACACAGTTTCTGCTTAGATGTTTTGAAATCAACAGTTGACATAATTGTTAAAAAAAAGGGAATTTAGAGAAGAAAAGGATGGAAGAAGAGATCCAATGGCTTAAGAGGTTGAATAAAGATAAGAAGAAACTGTTTAAAACAGAGTGGATAGAAACACTGGCAAATGGAAATGAAGCTTATGAGGAGGAAAGGGTAGGATGAATACAATGAAAGAAAAAAAAAAAGAAGGCAGAAAATATGAGTGCTAAAAGTTAATGAGAGCAGGCAACATGGCTAGAATGTGGTGAGAAAGGCAGAGAAAGATTTTTTTACTCACCATGTTTTGGCAGTATAGCACAGGAAGTAAGAGGTGAGAAAACTGGGGAGAAGTCATAAAAGTGAGAGGACAACAAAGGAAAGGGTGTGTTACCAAAACAGTGTGCCAGAATCAACAGATTGGCCTTCTGACTCTGATTAGGGTAGGCAGAGCAAGTGTCCATGAGATTGTGCATTAAGGGCTTGGAAGAATCATTCAGGTGAATGTTTCCTTTTTGTGAAAATTCCTCAGCTACACACTATACTGGCATTACTTCTTTTAAGAAAGCTATAGCTAAAGAGAGTGATTAATTAACAATACTAGGAGAGAAAAATCTTCAAACAAAAGAACTAAGACAAATGGATGTGGAAGTAAGAGAATTCGCTTTCTAATTAGCTTGCTGCCTGTCTTATTTGGGTTTTCTGTTGTTCATTTAAAAATCTAGTCTTTCATATACTTGGGAGTAGGTCAGGACAGTATTCCCTGCCTATACATTTAATTAAAATGAGAAATACCAGGCGGGTGAGAAATACATAGCAGCTTGAAAACAGGAAGATCTGATCCTAGACAAGATGTCTAAGATTAGTTTGGATAAGGAGCTGCTCTCCTAGCATGTTCCCAAACCTGTGCACATTAGAACTATCTCAGCTGATTCATATCGATGAGTAGTGAAATTAATACAAATTGCTACATACTCTCACCGACCTAGATAAATGGCTTCAGAGAAAGATGACTTATGAAAGTCTGAAACTGCAGATGTCCTTAGAGACAGAATGCCGATTTTGATTTGGGAAAAGTGCATGCTTAAACACTTTCAAAGTGATCCTGGCAGACACAGATTACCATTCACAGAAATCTGTCGTTGAGAGCCTGATCTGATCTCCACAACCTCACAGCAGAATAGCTCTCCACCTCACTCCGCAGAGCAGCTTGTTCAGAAACTCCTTATGTTGCAAAGGTCAGCAAGCACTTTTCAGACCTTCAAGGTCCTCGCCACTTCAGGCTGCTGACTCTAGTAAGAGTTTGTCATTGCTCTTGTCTACATTACTACTGTGGGGCAGGATGTTCATTTGCTCACGGGGGTACCCTGCAGATTCCAGAGTAGTCAGGTATTCTTCAGAAAAGCACTGTTTATCTGCAGTGAGTGTGACCTGTTTTCTGTCCTTCTCAATCTTAAACACAACATTTTTACCTAATCTGAAGGTATCATCAAAACATTTTATTTAGTATGTTTTACTGTAGAATTTCAATTTCCGAAATGCTTGCATTTAAATTTGAAGACTTCCATATGTTAGAGCATGCATGAGTTTTTTCTCTTCTTGATAGAGGGAGGGAAGGAGGTAGGGAAGGTTATTCACATTATAAGCCACTTTTTCTTGACAAGTGTTAAAGGGAAATAATTAAAATAGCGCTTCGATGCCTGATTTTTTTTAATCTTAGCAATAAGTTCTGAGGATTGGAGAGGCTACATTAACAAGTGTAAGCTGAATTTCTAAAGGCTGTAAAATTAATTTTTTTCCTATTACAAATAAAAAAAAATATTTTTTTACTTGCATTGGTGTCGTAGTTTAGCTTTGATTGAGACTAGACTATACAGTCTCTCTCACTCTCCTCACCCTCTAAGAGAACAGGGAGAGATAATATAAGAAAAAAGGCTCGATGTTTGAGATAACAACACAGAAAGATCCTTAAAATTACCATTACGGACAAAACAGACTCAACTTGGGAAAAACTATTTGTTTATTATTAAAACCAAAGCAGGATAATGAGAAGGAGACCAAGATAACTTCCCCCCACCCCTTCCTCTTCCCGGGCTTAACATTATCTCTACCTGCTTTGTCCCCCTGAGTGGCACCAGGGGAAAGAGGGAATGGGAGTTACAGTCAGTTCATCACTTGTCACTTTACGCCGCTCCTTCCTCCTCTGCGGAAGAACTCCACATTCCTTCCCTGCTCCATCGTGGGGTCCCTCCCATGGGCTACAGTCCTTCGCAAACTGCTCCGGCGTGGGTAATTTTTCCATGGGGTGCAATCCCTCCAGAATGGCTGCCCCAGTGGGCCCTCCATGGGCCACAGCCTTCTGGGCCACAGCTCCTGCCCCAGAGTGGGGTCCTCCCCGGGCTGCAGGTGGATCTCTGCTCCTCCGTGGGCCTCCATGGGCCTCCATTGGCTGCAGGGGGACAGCCGGCCTCCCCATGGGCTGCACCGCGGGCTGCAGGGGAATCTCGGCTGGGAGCAGCACTACTTCTCCCCCTCCTTCTTCACTGACCTTGGTGTCTGCAACCATTCCTCTCACAAGAAATTCTTCACAATTGGCTCAGGCAGACGCCTCTCAGATTCCCTTCACATCTCATCTCCTCTCCACTTCTTGCAGCGGGGCTGGACCTGATACAGGGAATTAACAGTCTGCTAAATGTTGCTTGATTTAGGAGACTGTCTGCTAGAGAATGCCTAACAATCCTGTTTGCCTTGCAACTCACTTAAGCTTATCAGGGACTGGTATTTGTCAAGAAACCGGTATTTGTCAAGGACTAATATGTCTAGCAAAGGACGGAATGTTAGTTCCACCACAAATTCGGTCAGAAGTCGGGAAACTGCTGAAATTACCAAGTGAAAGGAGAGCATGGGTGAATGACTAAAGTTCATCTAGAGGAAGATAAGACCCCTGAAGAAGTAAATGACCACCAGAGACAGATCTGAAATGCTAATGCAAGTGTTTTTTTAATAACCCCGCCTCACTTATGCATATGTATGTCTGTATTGTGCAATCCTATGAATATTTATACCTGCACCATATAAATTTTTGGTAAAATGTGCTGTTGGTGTGCGTGCTTTTGGAGGAGTGATCCCCCACGCACCCAGCGCTGAATAAACATGCCTGCTTTATAACTCTCTCCAAGTTGTAGAGTTTGATCTGCGTGTCAGACCGAGTCAGGCCCAGTCGGCGGCCCGGTGGGAGGCCAGACGGTGAGGCCTGCAAGGCCCACAAGGCTCACACCTCCCCCTCTCTGCCCCTGCTCAGTGTCTTCACATCTTATCTTCCTTTCCTTTTTTTTTCTTTTCTGTTTTTCCCCGTCTTAAATACGTTATCGCAGAGGTGTTATCAGAGAACATTCTGCTACCAATGGGCTCAGCCCTGGCCAGCAGCGGATCCGCCCTAGGCCCAGCTGAGTCCACTGCACAAAGGGAAACAACTTCTAGCAGCTTCTTAGAGAAGCTGCCACCATAGTCCCCGCTCACAAAACAAAACCAGGACAATTGGTTAATATGGTTTGAAAGGATGCACACTTTGTTTGGAATAGCATTCACTAAAAGCAGACATCTTTTTAAGTGTTTTGGGATTTTTTGTTCTGTTTCTTCAGTTAGAAAGAGAACCAAAAATTGAAAGATAGATCAGTTCTTACTGGGAAACAATTGTTGGAAGGTATAGTAGAGCACGAGTACCTTTCAGTATATAAATTGAAGAATTCACGTCATGAAATGCAAGTTCAAAACAGGAACGTAATTTTCAGTAGGGAGTCATTCTCAGTGAAATTTCTTGTCTTGCATGTAAGCTCAAAGTAATCAGACAGCTCTTCATTTGTCATATCTTTGAGGTGAATCTGAGTGGATAACCACCATATTATCTCTGCTTAATACAATGTGCTAAAAACAAATGTGTTCAGGAAGTAATCTGGTAGGTTATCATACACTTGTTAATTCTTGATTAAAAGAATAATTATTGATTATAAACAATATGTTAAACAGTGAATCACTGGATTTTGTTATGCTTGGGCAAGGCAGGGAAGAAGCAGGAGATGAATGAAGAAGTTACATTAAACTATATTAAGGAAAGATTTCATTTAGCAATCATAAAGAGCACACAGCATGAAGTGAGCAAAGGGCACACAGTAAGAAGTGTGTCTTAAAAAATACCATTTGAAAAGTACTATATAGAGCTGTAAGGCAATACAGGTGTGCCATTTAGACAGATTAGTTGAGCCATTTAACCGTTGTTTAGAGACACTGGAAAACATTGCTCTAAATCTATGTGGGCCAATTAAAACAATATGATTCTTGCCAGTGGAGCAGTTAAGCAGATTGCTCAGTGTTATTATGGTGAAATACTGTAAGTCTGTCATAGCAAGATTTCTGTATGGTGCACATCATACCCCCCCCCCAAAAAAAATAGGTGTGACACAAAACTCTTCTTGAAAACTACTTCAGAGCTTGTGAAGTATAAGCAAACAAATTTTAAATCTTTTTTTAAAAAATCAGACTTTCTAGCAATCCAGCAACAACAATCAGGGCCCCCAGCAAATCTCTCCTGGGGGATAGACAGTTGGATCTTCAGGCCATGGATCCCACCAGTCACCTCAACAGCAGCTAGAGAAAGTAGTAGAGATGGAGAGGCTGGGGCAGACCTCACAAGAGGGCAAGAGCTCATCCTGTCCTCGGAGTTGCCTTCAATGTGAATCTCTTGCTCTTGGCCCTCCCTAGGCTGCACTGGAGCCCCCAGCCCCTGTGATAACCTGATAGTCACATTTCTCCTTGGTCTTACAACAGGCACAGAAAGATTTCCTGGGGAAATACTAGTCTTGGCAACCAAATGATGTGATTTTAAAGTTTGCCTTCTTTATGTAAAATAAGTATAGTTGTAGTTACTGGGGTTCTTTTCTTTCAAAGTTGACCCAACTTCAGATTGACAATGGACAAGTTCAGATAGCTTAGATGGGGTGCAGGGGCTGGCAGAGTACTTATGCAGTACTTACTTATCCTCCAAGCAAGACAAAACATTTAGATTGAAGCAATTCCTATTAGTGAGATGGGGGGGGTTTTCTGCTGCAGAAAAAGACAATACATAGATCACTTATAATACTTAATGGTAGAATTTCCTTCATTAAAATGGGACCTGCTTTGTGCAACTTCCCTCATTAAAATATATGCACACTGACAAGGATGACTTTTTTTTAAAATTTATTTTGTATTAGATTGAAAATACATTAATTTTAGGCATCCAGTTATACATGGCAATATTGTCATTGTATTTGTCTTTTAGTATGGCATTTCACTATGCATTAGGAAACACTTGTGTTTGTTTTCACAAGTAGATATGTTTCAGTTTTTTGTCAGGAGAAATAGAGCAACATAATCAGCAACCTCTATCAGGCAGAACAATACAAAATATAGTCAAATATCTGAAAAAGATTAGTTGCCAATCTTATGCAAGTTTCTACATAGAGTGAAATCTGTTATTCCTAGAAATAGCGAGTGAGACAAGAATAGTGGGCAACAATCACAAAAATAAAGTCCAAGGTGGTGACTTTTATAAGCACACAAAATATCTAGTGTATGCTTGTATTTTTGCACTTAGAATATATATTAAAAATATAGCCACTGCGAGATGTCATGCACAATTTACTCATGGAACTGCTTCTTTGTTTGTGTCATATAAGTGATCTTGAACCAGGTTTGTGTATACCTAACTGTGCTCTTCATACTTGTCATTCACATAGGGCACCCATGCTGTGAAGACAGGATCAATAAGCAAACAACATAATTATTTAGTATTTAATCCCAACTTCCCCTACAATTTAAAATGAGGACATGCTAGGCAACTAGAGATCTTTAAAGCTTGGATTTCTCTTCATGGATGATAGTTCTATGACCCTTCTCCATATGTCTTGCTCAGAAAAGATATAATCAGAATGCATTTCTTTGCATACCGTTAGGCAACATGAAAAGCAGAAAGAACACCACAAAAGGATGGTTCTTTTTTTAGATGGAAGGGATAGATGCATGCAATGTTGAGATAAGCTTGTTTTCTTCCTTTTGTCCACTAAAGCATGAGACTGTCTCAAAATGTCACTGTAATATTCTACTCATCAAACCGTAGTTAGTTTGACATGTTATTAGGTTTTCAAATTTCAAATTTCTCTGTAACACATGAGTGCTGTGAGAAGGATCCCACTTGCCTTTGAAATCTGAGGCTACACCTAAATGGACAGCCCAAGGAGACTGCTGAGATTCTAGGGTATGTGCCTTTGCCATGTCCTGGCTCCACAAGCAGAGTAAGATCATGCATCTTGGTTTCAGAAGAAGCAAGGTAGGGCACATAGGATGGACAACAGCCATGCTGTGTGCCACTAGGTCACAGATACAGATGACTGAGGCAAAGGTCCTCAGGGTGTACTGCAGTGATTAGTCATTATATAAGTACTTTGGGAGATAAAATAAAAGCTGTATAATTATGTTTTAAAAAAAAAACTACCTTTTTTTTTCACTAAAATGTTACTGGTAGCAGCAACGAAATAAATAGTATCTACTTGCATTTCTCCTTTCATTGAATATTGTCAATTTCTCCATCTACCCTAAAACTATTTAAGTGATCTATAAACTTTCTGCATTAATATAGTTTACTCATTTCTGAAATAGATGTGTAAAGGAGTAAATTATTGTGAATATAAACCTGGAAATGAACATTTTGTTCAAGAACATAAGGAAAAATACAGGTATAACATTTTATATTTTCAGCTCTGTGAGTGCGAGTGCAGAGACCAACTGTTTTAAGATGATTATCCCTTGACATCTCAGTTATTGCATGTAGCAGCCCAAATAGTTCTTCCATTATATTTAATAGCTTGTAGTTGCCAGTTTGCTATTGTTCAGAGATTGAAAGTTCATTCTGCTTCCCTACATCCCTGTAGAATATAAATGAGTATTAAGATAGATCATAAAAGAAATATTTCGTACCAAGGAAGAACTCACTATGAGTACACCACTTCAGCCTACAAATGAGATAAGACAGTGAATGAAATTGGAATTTTGGTCTGGAAATAATCTCTTGAGATCTGAATAGATTGAAATCATGCTTTGTTTACAAAAAATGGAAATGAATTCTAGTATTCCTCTTACAGTGACATGTAAACTATAATTGATAGAAATCTAACATGCTTTCATTTCTTTCCCAGGCATGGCAAAACCATAAGTCAGGTCCACTTAATGACAAAATTCCTATTTGAGCACCTACCGATGTTAGTGAAAGACCTTGCATTGCTTTCCACCATTTCAAAGGATGCTCCAAATCATGTAAAATTGCATACACTTTCCTCTCTCCGTAATTCATTAATCATAATTCAAACACTAAGCAACCTGCAGAAATGGGAGAAAAAGATGACACATTGTGTCAAAAAGATAATGTAGACTAATGCAGACATATTTTGTTCTAATATCTTTGTATGAATTTATATAAATTACTGGCAAAGCCAGAAACACTAGGAAAATGTCTAGATTTTTTTGTGTATCTATGTTCATCTCACAAACTATTATTTTAAAATATATGGTTGTTCAGACTTTTTCAGCAGACAGTTCTAGATGTACCAAGTGATACAGCAAATTCCAATTGCTGTCATGATTTCTTATCCAGACTCAGACAGATTTTGGCCACTTCTTTAAGAATACAAGGAGAGTAGATTTTGGAATTCGACCTAGCAAGTTCATACACACCTTTCAAGCCTAATCCTTAATCCATCCTACACCTCTTCATGTCCAGAGCAAAATCAAAGTTTATTCAGGTACTCATTTAGGGAGATTGCTAGGCCTGTATATTTTCATACCAAAACTGTAGACCAGTGTGTTGCTTGAAGACAAGCACAATGCAATTGTATGATTTTTACAATGCTGAATTTTATGATCTGTTTTATTAAAAAATATTATGAAACATTTATCAACTCTTAGGAAGCAGAAAATAAAAATAATGACAATATAGATTCTTTAGCACCGTGCATTATGTTACACTCATTCCTCTGCTATATCACACGTTACTTAATAACCGTTCATTCAAACAAAAATTAGGAAAAAAAAAATTACTAAACCTTCTCTCAAATTTTTAGATCATACATTTTTAGTACCACAAATATAGAAAAAAAAAAACCAACAAAATAACTGGGAACATACAAGGACCAGAACATCAAAAAAGAGAAGTCTTCAGGAAATGCCAGAGGATATAACCTCAGCCTATTTTTAGAATAATCCTTTATCAAAAAAAATTGCTACCATGAGATTATTATCTTCAATTACGTACTTTTTTTTTAATGAATAATGTCTTTCATAGCTGCAAGCTGTGAAAGTTAAAATAGCTCACATACATAAACACAAATCACGCGAAAGTCATCATTAGCAAAGAATAGTTTATCATATGATTCAATGGATTTTTAGCAACAAACACTCGTTACCTATTAATTGTGTAGGAACAACTATATTTTCCACTGCACTGCTAAATTGTTAAGTAAATAAAAGAGTGATCTTCTTAAGAATAAATTAAGCAGAAAACAGAACTGTAGGAAGATTCTGTGAAATCTAGTTAAAGATGTTCACAAGAGCAAGTAATGATTTTTTTTTCTTGTTGTTTCTATACGTTCTCTTGTTGGATCTGCAAAAGATTCAGAAAGGCAGTGGATCAGTCCTCCTCTGCAAGGTTTTTTCCCTTAAAATATAGAGCTAGCTGTCACAGGACCAACCTGTTGCTTCCTTTCTCCTTAATTCACAAACGGTGAATATTTTTTCCCAACCAAATTTCTCTTTCATGGTTATTACACTTTACCCTGTTTGACAGTAGCTTTGAAGAATCACCTAATTTTGAGGGAATCCTGAAAAGTTATCACCTGTCCCAGAATAGAAGGAGAGGAAAAAATAGCAAGACAAGTGTCTCTCGGGGCTGGAAATACCTTGTAATAAGTAGATTCCAGGCAGAGTGATTGTCACGAATGGGTGATTTAGATCACTTAAAGAACCACTGTCGAAGTATTAGTAAAAGCCATTTTAATATGATGTAAAAGTGTGACTTAACAAGTTTGATGGCAAGGTGCACTCTGTTACTGTACGACACAACCATTTGAACAGTGATTCAAAACTATCAAGGCACAAATCAAAGTTACCAAGACACAAATCAAGATTACCAAGTCACAAATCAAAGTTACCAAGGTACAAGATTAAAGTTACCAAGTCACAAATCAAAGTCACCATACTACAAGGTTATGCACAATATATGTTGCTTACCAAAGATCTGCTGTTAGTTTAAAGGTCTGTCTGCCTTGAGGAGTAGCTTTAGGAGGTGTCTCAGCTCAAGGAGAGATCACTACTACACAGCCAAGCTGCCTAGCAGGGAGAGTTCAGAGAAGGCTCACTTGGGCTGTCATATTTATGGAACAAAGTGGCTGGCTCACAGTTAAATTGTATGCAATGGAGAAGGTATGCGTGAGACTCCTTGTACCGTAACTTTGTTCCTTGATAAATGAGTCTTAGAAAAGCCATCTGCTATTTGTGCGTTAATTGCATGATCAGTGATCCAAGCTCATATGCTTTGGTGCTCACTGTGTCGCTCTGCTCCTTCACAGGTTTTCAGAGAACAGATTGAAACTTGAGGGGTCTTGGCCCAGCTATAGCTCAGGCCTTTACCTCC
>JAAGAY010009431.1:0-15483 GCA_011801015.1 Ardeotis arabs
TGTCCCGCTCGGCGGGGTTCCCGGGATCGCGGCCCAGCTCGCCCCGTCCGGTGGATCCCGTCCCTCCCTGCCCTCCCAGGCCGGGAGCTGGGGGGGGGGGGTTTCCTTGTGGGGCCGGTGTGAAATGGTGGCTGGTAGGAAATGGCGGGTTATATCGTGTCGTTTCAGCCTTCGGCCCGTGGGATTGTGCCAGCGTGGGGACGGCCCGGGTGCTAAACCTGCTCTCGGTGCCCCACAGAATCCGGTTGCAGCGGCAGGAGGAAGAGGAAGGTCCCGTGAGGAAGAGCTCTCCCTTCCCAAGGACCAGCGCCTGGCTGGGGAGAGCTGGCGTCCGCCTTCTGGCTTGCAGGAGAGTGGCGAGGGAAGATGGAGGAAGGGAAAGCGCGTTCACCCGACGGTGAGCTCTCTGGGGTGCGGGACACCCACGGGCAAAGTGTGTTCTGCAGGAGCGAACCCTAAAATGCTCGGGGCCAGACGCGACCCCCTGCCTTGCCTAGTTGTGCCTTGAGTCACCATTTAGGGTCTGGGGGGCTTCAGAGGAGCCGCTTTGCTACTCCGCGTACCGGGTTGGGAATAAAACCCAGAGCTGGAGGTCTCCTGGGGTCGGGACGGGTGTGTTTGCTGGCTCACCCTGCTTTCCAGAGGGGTGCCTGGCTGGTACGGGGCAGGGTTTAGGGTCTGCTGGCACTTTTTTTTCCTCAAAGCCTCTTCGCCAGACGTTTGCCCATCCTTTGCCCCTTTGAAAAGCCGCTGTAAGTGATTTCTTCATGCGTCTCATAATCACGGCCTGGATTTTGGAGCGTGTCGTGCTTTTCCTCACAGGGGTGCTCACTCACCTGGAAATGCTGGAGGCACGGGCTTACGAGGCAGCCGTGAAGCAAGAGGAAACGGAGCAGCAAGGAGAGAAGCTGGCCCGGCTGAAAGAGAGAGCGCGGGAGCTGAGACGCCAGAGAGACGAGCTGCGGGCTAAGGTGGAGCTGCAGCAAAAGGGGGTGAGGAAGCGCTTGCTGCAGGGAGCTGGCAGAGGGCTCTGGTGTGCTCCTGCTCTCAGAAGGTGGATTTACGACGTTATTCATACAGAGTCAATTATTTTCTTTTTTATTTTTCCCTTTCTAAGTGACACACAGTCCTGGTGTCCCCTGTTTTTCAGCACCGTGTAGTCCAGAACTGCTGGCTCTACTCGTTTGGAGGTTGTGTGGCCATTTCTGAACTCTTTTCTGGATTTTTTTCTCCCCTCTTCTGCTTTGTTTCTCCCCTCTTCTGCTCGAAACGCTGTCTTGCTTTCTCAGAGCCAGGCTGTTATTTCTCTGTGTCCTGACTGTTCCCTGCAGGTGACACATTTCTGTCAGTGATTGCTGACCTCTCTTCTCTTCTGGCTTTTGCAGCAAGGTGGGAAAGAAGGAGCGCTGTCGGATCCGGCACAGCCCAGTGCTCGGGCTGTTTTGGAGTGGAAGATAAAAAGCCTTAAGGCCATGCTGCAGATGTTTTACCTCACAGGTAACCTCTCCACATTTGCCTGTGTTCCGCCACTGGCTGCATTTTTAGGGTGCTGCATTTTGGAAAACGAGCCTGATGCGACGCGTAACTTCCCTGTCGGCGTTGCTGCTGTTGTGCTCGGAGCCTTCAGAGCCTGAAAAGGCGAAAGAGCCGTAACCTTGTAATTCCCTGCCTTTCACAAAAGGCCTCTGGCACGTTGCAGGAACTGTTATTTGCAGAACTGTATTGTTTAGACTAAAGTTCAGATTCTGGAAGGTGTGTAACTACCTCAGTCCTAATGAAATCTTTGGGATGGGGCTCTGAGCAACCTGATCTGGTTGGAGATGTCCCTGCTCCTTGCAGGGGGGTTGGACTGGGTGGCCTTGAACGCTCCTTTCCAACCCAAATATTCTGTGATTCTTTGAGTCAGGCAGTTAAATATCTGATAGGTGTGGGTCTCCCAAGCAAGCTTGTGAGGTCAGCGCTCTCTTTTCACCTCCTCCTGAGCTTTTTTTTAAGAAAATGTTGGTTTCCAACGAGAGCCACCTTTGCTCCGTGATCTGGGCGGCGCGAGGATGCGAGTCCCGCTCGCTGCGAGCGTGCTGAGCCCCCCCCGAGCGCTCCTCCACCCGGGGCAGCCCGTTCTCCCTGTCGTGCTGGGGCCAGGACTGCGTTTGGCAGCGTAACTCCGTTCTTGGGAATTTAAGCTGCCGTTAAGCTGCTTGAATCGGTTAGAGGTCCCATATTAAAAAGTTTTTTTTGCTGTTTTGTGGACCTAAACTCTTGTGAGCGTATTATTCTCCTAGGGAGCTCGCTGAGCCAGCGTGGCGAGGGGCCGCAGCCCCTCTCGCAGCCTGTGTTGCCTCGCGCTGCTGAGTTCGAGCAGCGCTGAGCGAACCCTCTCTCCGCACCCCAGGGATCAGCGGGAAGCTGACCAAGCGGGGCGTGTGTTTCTGCGTCAGCACGGCTTACGAGGGCACCTACCTGGATTCCTACCACCTGGACCTGCTCACCCAGCCGGAAGTGCAGATTTACCGCCACTCCGTCCCCACCTTCATCCCCCTGGAGCAGGTGGCCAAGAAGTACTTGCAGACGGACATCCGGCGCTTCCTCTCTGTCCTGTCCGACCACCTGAACGCGTACGCGGGGAGGAGGTACCAGGCAGACCAGTTACAGGTACCAGTGGCCCCAGCAATGCCGCTCACCCGTTTTTCCCTTTCACCTATCAAGCGTGACGAGTCTCTGAAGCGCTGGGTGTCATCTCGGCGGTTTTCTCTTTCTGGTTTTTAGAACGTCGCAAATTATCACGCGACTGTAAACCCCTCGCCCGTTTCATCCAAGTCACACACTTGGATGTCTTGCTCATTTAAAATTTCCTGCCAAACGCGGATCTGTCCTCCTCTCTGGAGATCCCCAACCTGAAACAGCTGTGGGGGTGTAAAAAGCCGCTGGGGGACGTGGCTTACGGGGGTGTGTGACCGTTTGTTTGTTTAAATCTTTCCCAGACGAGGTTTGTTCAACGTACGGCCACCCCGGAGCACGTAGGCACGCCAGGCTGGCGCGGAGCGTGGGGGCACGGCGCTCAGCCCTACGCCGATGGACTCCCTTCCTAGTTTTCCTGTCTTTATCCCTCCAGGAACACTTTTCAGACCAGCTAGAAGGAACCTTGCAGAGAAACTCCCTGTGTAATTTGCTGGTCTTTAATTACCACGTGTCGAATCAAAGCGAGACCTTTCTGTTCAACGTGCGGCTGCTTTACGGAGATCTGTGTTGCTGCCTCCCCACCGAAGTCACCGTTTCCTGCACGCGTAAGTGGACGGCGCGGGGGGGTGTGGGGTGGGCAGGTGGTCCCGTGGCTCCGCAGATGGATGGGGATTCTTTCCAGCTGAGTTTGAGGGCAGAAGGGAGCAAGCCGTCCTGTTGCTGAGCGAGAAGAGATTGTGAGATGGGGTTGTGTGCAGTCTTGAAGCAGTTGAGCGCGCAAGAGCGCAGATTTCTTGCGATTTCTTGCAATGGGGTGGCTGGAGGGAGGGAAATACAGGGCTGAGGAAGGAAAGGTGTGAGCGCAAGCTCGGATCTCTTCTGACGGATGGCCTGCTCCTTCCCAGTTTGCAGTTAGTCGGAGCGCAGGCTCCGGTACGGTCCCAGCGGGATCGGGATGCTGTTTTCGTGGATGGAGCCCAGCCTGTGCTGCTGCGCTCTGCGCGCGTGGCAGAGCCTGGCCAGCCCTGTCCGTCTGAATCGCGGTGACAGTTTGTTCCAGGGGTCGGGAATACTCCGAACAAGGATTTCCCCCTGCAAACCTTTCCCTCCTGTCCTCCCACGGGGGAGCTGCAGGACGCGAAGGGTTGGGAAGGAGAGAGAAGGGTTGTGAGAATTAAAACTGTGGCGAGGGAGAGTGAAAGGCTCCCTAGGGATAAGGGAGGAATGGGAAGCGAATAGTTTGGTGCTGGTGTTCCTTTTTCCGCTGATCCCTCCGCTTCTGCCTGCCAGCGGGCGCTCCGGCGTGCCTAGCAGCGACGGCAGCAGCTCACTCCGACCTGTTTCGCCGCACGGCCCTGCACAAAGCCTTCCGCTCCTTCCGCCGCGCTGAAGAAAACGTGGATGGAGCCCCGTAAGCCGCCCTGACTTCCCTCCCCCGATCCCTCCCGGCCTGAGGGGAGCCATCTCGAAAGGCAAGCGTTTGCCGCTGCGGCCGGGAGCCCGCCGAGGAGCGGCTGGCCCGGTTTGAATCCGGAGAGCGATGCTTTCTGGAGGCTGTCGCAGGTGACCTTTCCTGGGAGCTGAACTGCCGCGGAATTCCGCTTGCCGCAAATGTCTGGCGACGGGAACGAGAAACTGTAGTAAAACTTCACCTTCTGGGTGCTTTGGGGGGGGCAACGCCCTGTGGATCAGCACCCAGCGCACCTCAAAAAGAGCGGAGCAAGCGGAATAATCCCTGCCCTGCTCACCGCAGCCGGGAAAGGACTCCGTGGTAGCTGGAAGGGATCGAGGGACGTGCCAGCAGCAGGGCTGGGGGAACCACCCCCCACCAGAAAATTCCCAGAAAATTTCACCCCCGCAGCGGCTTTCCGCGTGCTGCTTCCTTCCCTCCGGGCGCGGGGCGGCTTTGCTTCACGTCTGGGTCAGATCTTTACGAACTCGCTGCTTTGTCACAGTGCTTTAACGGCTCGTTAATAAAAATTCTCCGTTCCTGACAGCGTGGTGTTTAAAGGAAAGCAACAGATTTTATTTTTTTTTTAGCCTTCTAATGTGGTTTAGTAGAATAAAGTGGGATTTAAATGCCGATATTTCTAAAATGGGGTTTAAGAGGCGGTGTTTTCTCCTCCCTCGTTTTTACACCAGTCCCACGTGCGATAAGGCACGGGGAAAGCACGTGATCATTTTTTTTTTAATTGTCCCTGTAATCGTTAGAGCTCCTTGGCCAGATTGAACCGGTTCAAGTGCCACAGCTCGGCGCTGGGGCAGCTGCGGCCAAGCCAGGCTTAACCCGGGTCTCGGGCGCAATCCTCTGCTCGGGCGGGACAGAGGGGGGCAGGTGGGGGTCCCAAGACCCCTCGCACCTCCGGGCTTGTACCCCAGGGTGCAAACACCCTCCGTGGGGGCGCACGGGGGGGTTCTTCCCCTCTCCAGCATCGCTTGCACCCGCAGCCGGACCCTGCCAACGCCGAAACCAACCCCCCCCAGAAACAAAGCAGGCGTGGAATCCAATTTCCAATTTTTTTTTTTTTAATTCAACTGCTTCTATTCAGGAAACTAGCGGCGTAATTACACTCTGCGCGTGCCTCCCCCCGGCAGCGTGGGGTTTCACGCGCCAACCCCCTCCGCAGCCGGTGTGTCCGTCCCATCCCGTCCTCTCTTCCATCAAGCGACAGCGAAGTGACGGCAGCCGCCCGCAGCGCGCACGGGGCAGCGGCCGGATGAGCGTGAGCCCCGCCGCGGGGAGGGAACGGGCACGGGTAAAAAATATAAATGTCAATTTGTACTTTTAGATATCTATAGAGCGGAACTACGCAATACTGGCTCCTTTTTCTTCTTCTTCCCCGAGCCAAAGGCGGCACGGCGCGTTCCGTCTCCCCTCTCTCCTAACTACGGCGGTTCGTGAGGAGGATGAAGGTGGGATGAACTAACAGCCAACCCCGGACGCTCCCGGTTCGTAGCTACCGCTCGCATCTTCGCGTCCGGCCCTGAGTTTGGATCTCCTCGTGCCCAGCGCGCGGCGGCGGGGGGGCCCGCCACGCTACGTTAATATTTTTTTGTCGTCCCTTCCCGGCGCGGCTGCGCGCTCGCCGAGGCGGCCCCGCGTCTCCCTCCTGCTCAGCCGAAGGCGCGATGGAGCAAAAACACCCCCCCCCGCCACGCCAGAAACGGCAGCGGGGGGCTGGGAAAGGAGCGTGCGAAGGGGTTGATTTCGCAAGTTTTGGTTTCAGATCCGGACGGCGGTGGGATGGGACGTTCTCCGGCTGATGGCGGGGGCGCCGGGCCCTTCCCGAGCCGCTCCGCTCGGCACCGGAGGCGGTGGCTGTGGTAGCGGGCGGGCGCCGGAGCCTCACGAGCTGTCCACCACTTGATGGGGCAGGGTGACGGAGGAGCCGTTGAGGAAGGAGCCCTGTTTCTCCCGGCCTTTGAGGAAGAAGGTGAGCAGCTCCCCTTTGCCCTTGACGTAGATGGCTCCCCGGCGCACAAAGCGGAAGCCGTACTCCTTCAGGATGAGGTGGGTCTCCTCCACCACCTGCGGGGACAAGCGGACGTGGTGGGAGGTTGGGGGTCAAGGGAGCAAGGACCACCACATGCCACTTGGGCAACAACTCTTTGACCATCACCTCGCCCCATTGACCATCACCTCGCCCCATTGACCATCACCTCGCCCCTTTGACCATCACCTCGCCCCTTTGACCATCACCTCGCCCCATTGACCATCACCTCGCCCCTTTGACCATCACCTCGCCCCACTGACCATCACCTCGCCCCATTCCCACGTCGGAGGAGCCCCTCAGCCAGCCCCAACCCTCCTGTGTGCTCCTGCCAGCGCTTTTCCCCCCTCCCACCCAAATCCTGGGATGTTCTGAGGGCCGCAGCCCCCCCACGGCTTGCCGATTTGTCCCCCTCCTCGTCACCCCACCTGTATGTTCCCCATGACGCCGGTGGACTCCATCCTGCTGGCCACGTTCACCGTGTTGCCCCAGATGTCGTAATGCGGCTTGCGGGCGCCGATGACGCCCGCCAGCACAGCCCCCTTGTTCATGCCTGCGCAAGATGGGGAACGGGCGTCACCTCCGTGCCCGGTGACGTGGACAGGACGTCCCGCTCTGCAGGAGAATCCGTCCCAGGGGATGGGTTGGGGCAATGAGGTTCCCCCCCTCAGCCCCGCTGCCCTTAGCTTCTGCCCAGTGTCCCACCGCTGGCGGGGACAGAGGGACAGGGAACGCAGAGGGAGACCCTGCCCCACGCTTCCGGACTTACCGATGCGGAGCATGAAGTTGTTGAAGGATTGGTAGTTGATGTTCATCAGCGTCACCTTCATGGCCAAGGCAAAGTCGGCCAGGTCAGCCAGGTGCTGCCAGCGCTCCTTTTCCGAGAGGGTCTCCTTCTGCAAGGACAGGGTGGGTCGGGCCTGCCCGCTGCTTGCCTGCCGTCCCCCCAGCACGGGGACCCCTCACCTTGGCGCTGTAGCCGTTGGCGTTGGCATCGGGGGTCACTCCAGAAGCGGCCATGTAGGTGCTGCCGATGGTTTTGATTTTGGTGATGCACCGGAATTGGGGTTCATCCAGGAGCTGAGCCATGGAGACAAAGACCCTCAGGCACCCTGGGGCCGTGGCAGGTCCTTCTGCCCCCAGAAGGGAAGGTCTGGCCAAGCCCCATGCCGTCCCCGTGGCTGGCTCCATCCCGACTCACCGCGTCAAAGTCGGAGATGATCTCGTTGAGGAACCGCAGGCACTCGATGCCCCCGTTGTTGATGCTCTCCTCTGTGTAGAAGTCGGCAAAGTTGGGGAGGGAGGCGAACATGACGCCGATCTCGTCGTAGGACTGGCTGTACAGCTCCTGGGGACGGGATGGGACGGTGGCCGTGAGCTGGGGCCATGCCCACGCGTGATAGCAGCACCTCCAGCAGACCCCAACCCTCCTGTCAAGCCGTCTTTCCTCGGCACGTGTGAAAAAACGAGGGTGCTCCACAACCTCGCCTTGCGTGGCCAAGACATCTTCATCCAACCAAAGATGCTCAGCCAGAGCCTTCTGCATCCAGAGGGTTCCTCTCCCAAAAAAATGGAGGCAGTCCCTCCCTCCCGGGTGCCCCTCACCTCATCCCGCTTCTTGGAGCCCAGGAAGTGCCGAGCCACGTGCTCGGGCAGCATGTTGGTGACCAGGGCCTCGTTCCAGCGCCGCATCTCGTAGACCCGCTCCTTCTGGTCGTGGACGTCGATCTTCCAGAGGAAGAGGGTCCTGGCCAGTTTCTCCACCTGCCGATAGAAGATGGCTGCACCTCCAGTTCCCACCCACCAGTGGGTCCCCTCCAGCGTTGGGAGCATCCTGGCCGCTGTGGGGCCGGTCTGGGCTTGGGGACAGCCTGGAAGAAGGCTCTGGGGCACGGTGAAGCCCTGACTGGGGACATGAGACCTGCTCTGAGGTGCCAATGGGCCCTTCAAGGGGTACGCATGGGCCTTAGGGCTACCACGTTGGCGCCCACCCCAACCATGAGGGTGAGATGGAGGTGTTCTGGTGTGGTCCTGGAGAGAACGGGTAGGCTTCCTTGGAGAAGACCTGACGATGCCGTTCCCAGCTGGGGACAAATCCTGCTGCCTCGGAGCTTGCAAGAAATCAGGGAAGGGGCTGAGGGTGAAGATGGAGAGGAGGGGAGCGTCCCAGGGTGGCGGGGGGGGGAGTCACTCACGTGGCGAGAGAAGTAGTAGAAGCTGAGCATCACGATGAAGATCATCGCCGTCATGGAGTACTTGGAGGGGACCAGCGAGGACCTGCCGGCAGAGGCAGCGAGGCGTGGGTGGGCGGTGGGCACGGCCGTGCCCCCTAACCCGTGCCCACCCCCCTGCCACCCCTTACGTGCTTTGCTGGCCGCGGCGGCGGTCGTACTGGTCAAAGATGTGCTCCCAGGCGTAGATGTTGACGGCACCGGTGGCCCCGGTGATGAGCACCATGAGGGTCAGCTTGACCATGTGGCTGACCTGCACCAACATGATGGTGGCCACCAAGGCCAGCAGCGCGATGTAGCTGTAGTACTTGGGCTGCTCCCAGCAGCCGCCCGGCCGCGGCGGCCCTGCCGTCCCGTTGCCCATCCCGCTGTGGTCCTGCCAGCAGCTGAGCTGGGGGCACAAGGGCAGGGTGAGGAGGGGGACACGGGGACAAGGCACGGCCACCCACCGGGACAGGGTGCTTTGCACGGCAGGAGGAGGTCACCGGACCTAAAATCCACCCCCATCCACGGTGCAGCCTTGCTAATTGCTTTAACGATCGGCTGTGCACGAGGCCGTGCACAATTACGTGCTGTCTGGACGGAGGCTGGAGCGCGCTCAGCCCCGCTGGCACCCGGGCTGGTGGCTCACCATGTCCACGATGTCAGCCATGGTGACGATGATGATGGCGGCCATGGCCCAAGTGTTGCGTGCCCAGCGGGTCCTGTCGATCCAGGTGGAGAAGGCCACGAGCTTTTTGGGGAAGACCTGTGGGGAGAGGAAGGTGGGGAGGAGTTCGCCCAGGCAGGACGTGGTGGTGGGACATCACGGCGTGCCATCACCGTGAGCGGTGAGCCCGTCCTGCTCTTACCCGGGGGAAGATGGCGGCCAACGAGCAGAGGGTGAGGATGAGCAGCAGGATCTCTCCCACCACAAAGGTCACGTAGTTGGCCACCAACCTGCCAAAAAGACCAAGACGAGATGAGTTTGAAGCCCAGCGGGGCCGAGCGCGGCTTGGGGCCACCTGTCCCCACCCCCTCCCCGCCGTACCAGGGGTCGATGAAGACCTCCACCAAGGCAGTGAAGAAGAGGACGACGCAGGAGCAGCTGAAGGCGGCCCCGCTCTGCTTCTCCTTCTCCACCGAGTAGCGCGTCTCCATCTCGGGGTCAACGAAGCGCATGGAGAGCTGGAAGGTGCTCTTCCCCTTCAGCCTGCCGGCGACACCGCCCGTCAGCACCCGGCGCCGCCGGGGACCCGCTGAGCCGCTCCGGGACGTGCCGCCGGCCGGAGTGACTCACGCCTGGACGGACTCGCGCTCCAGCAAGGCTTCGTTGAGCAACTTGTTGAGCTCCTGCTCGTTCTGCGAGGCGTCGATCACCCGCTCGGCCAGGTCCCGCAGCCGCAGCCGCCGCCGAGGGTTGGGGAAGGAGGGGTTCACCGCCTGCGCCGGCGCAACCAACGCATCAGCAAGACCACGCTGGTTTGGCCACCTCCATGTGGCTATCAGCAGCCACCCAACGCAGCCGAGCTGCTGGAAGGTGGATGCGTTGCACGGGCTGTACCTCTCCATCCTCCTCCCCGCTCTCCAGCGTGCCCCTCACCCTGGCGTCGGGCTCCTCGGGCTCCTCGGGGCTGGCGCAGGCCAGGCTGAGGCTGCCGTTGCGCTCTTTGGTGTTGACCAACGGCGGGGAACCACCGTGGGACGAGGTCAGCGACAGCTTCTGCGAGGCGGAAGGCGGTGGGTCGCGGCGGGGTGTCCCCCCCGCCGCCCCGGCGCCGCCGCCGTCACTCACCACCCCGTTGATGCCGTTGCGCAGGGGCTGCTTGGGGACCATCACCAGGTAGGTGACGATGCCCTTCTCCTTCAGGTACTCGCAGCGCGACCCGCCTTCCCCCGGCTCCACCTCGAACTCGCCCCTCAGGCAATCCATGGTGCTCTGCGAGATGTGCACCCGCCTGCCGGCACCGGGCGCCGGCGTCACCCGTGGGCGCGGGCCACCTCATCCCTGTCCCCCGCTTCCCGCCACCCCGCCGGAGATGCTCACCCGGGGATGCCGCCCGCCTCCATCTTGTTGGCCACGGTGACGTCGGTGGACCACACGTCGTACTGCCAGCGCTTCTGGCCCAGCACGCCCCCCAGCACCGTCCCGCTGTGCACCCCCACCCGCATGTCCACCGCCGTCTTGGTCTTCTCCCGCACGTAGCTGGGTGGGGGAAGACGAGGACCATACGGGGGTGACCTCCTCCCACCCCACCACCCCACCCTGCCACCCCCTCGTTAATTATCACCCTTCCATATTTTAAAGCATTTTTGCAGAGGCTGGACCCCCCAAACCCCAAGGGTGTACCCCAACCTGCCAGGACCCCCGTTGGCCCCCTTCCCCGAGGAGAAAACCCTTACGAGATGGCCTCCACCATGGCCAGCCCCATCATGATGGAGCAGACGGCGTGGTCCTCCCGGTACTCGGGCAGCCCGCAGATGCAGTAGTAGCAGTCGCCCAGGATCTTGATGCGCAGCTGGTGGTGTTTCTGGGGACGGGGCGGGGGGGGACACAGCGTCAGACCCCCACGGGGACCCCTCCACCACCACCTCCAGCCCCCTCCATCCCTCTCCCACGCTGACCTTGACCCACGCAGAGGTCTCCCGCGCCCGGCAGCGACGCAAATCATCGGATTTTCCATTCCCACCCTTTCTCCCCAGAGGGCTCGGCCAGGAGCCTGGCTGCGCCCCAGTTTGGGGAGGAGGTGGGACCCTCCCCGCCCCGTCCCAGCTCTATTTTTGCGACACAGGGCATCTCCCGCATCGCGGAGCAATGATATTTTAACCCCTTCAGCCCCATCCCAGGAAGCAGCGTTCCTGGTGGGACTGGATGGGTGGGGTGGTGGCTGAGACCTGCCCCGCTCGTTACACGCCAGGCTGGGGGGTCGCCACTCACGGCTGCCAGCTTGTCGAAGCGGGCGAAGAGCTCGTTGAGGAGCTTCACCAGCTCCTGGGCGCTGCAGTAGGAGGAGAGCTGGGTGAAGCCCACGATGTCGGCGAAGAGGATGCTGCGGGGAGGAAGGGCGAGCGGCTCAGCAGCCCATCCAAGACTGCAAAATACACATTTTTGCCAAAAAAAACCCAATTTTTTCTTTTTTTATCCCCAGGATGGTCCTACCTGACGTTCTCGTGGCGGTACATGTACATGGTGTTGAACTGCTGCATCTCCTTCTGGCTGGGGTCCTTCTTCATGTCCTTCAGCATCTCGTCGGCCACGTGCTTGGGGAGGATGGAGAGCATCAGCCGCTCCTGGGGGGACGGGGAGGGGAAGGGAGATCAGCACCGACCGCACGGTCAAAACTCATCCTGGTGCAAACGCACGACGCAAACACCTGCAAAATAAAAAATGCTTTCCCATCCCACCAGGGCCTGCTGGAGAGTCTCTCCCCACCTTCCCTGCAGCCCCCTTTGGGCACTGGGAGCCGCTCTGAGGTCTCCCCGGAGCCTCCTCTTCTCCAGGCTGAACAGCCCCAGCTCTCCCAGCCTGGCCTCACAGCAGAGCTGCTCCAGCCCTCTCAGCATCTGCGTGGCCTCCTCTGGACCCTCTCCAGCAGCTCCACGTCCTTCTGGTGTTGGGGGCTCCAGAGCTGGACGCAGCGCTGCAGGGGGGTCTCAGCAGAGCGGAGCAGAGGGGCAGAATCCCCTCCCTCGCCCTGCTGCCCACGCTGCTGGGGGTGCAGCCCAGGGTGCCGTTGGTTTCTGGGCTGTGAGCGCACGTTGCCGCCTCACGTTGAGCTTCTCGTCCACCAGCACCCCCAAGTCCTTCTCCTCAGGGCTGCTCTCCATCCATTCCCCACCCAGCCTGGATTTGTGCTGGGATTGCCCCCACCCATGTGCAGGACCTTGCCCTTGGCCTGGTTGAACTCCATGAGGTTGGCACAGCCCCACCTCTCCAGCCTGGCCGGGTCCCTCTGGATGGCATCCCTCCCCTCCAGCGTGTCGACGGCACCACACAGCTTGGTGTCATCGGCGAACTTGCTGAGGGTGCACTCTATCCCACTGTCCATGTCACTGACAAAGATGTTGAACAGGGCCGGGCCCAACACGGACCCCTGAGGGACGCCACTCCTGACGGGTCTCCACTTGGACATCGAGCCGTTGACCACCACTCTCTGAGTTTGGCCACCCAGCCAACTCCTTATCCACTGGGTGGTCCATCCATCAAACCCACATCTCTCCAGTTCAGAGAGAAGGACGTCATGCAGGACAGTGTCAGATGCCCTGCACAAGTGAAGCGTGGCGGGCGCCCATATCTCACATCGGACCGGATCGATGTCCCCCAGGAGGACCAACCCCACTCGGGGACATCGTACCTGTTGCTATCCCCGCAGCCCCGGAGCTGGAGAAGGGATAAACACGCCCGGCAGCGTGTGGGGATTTGCACTGAATGTCAGTAACGCGGTTAACGCAGCGGGTTTTCCCTCGGGATGGGAAGGTTTCCGTGCTCAGCCGTGGCGGGGCTGTTGCTGGAGGAACGGCACCGCGTCCCCGTCCCCATCCCCGGGGGCTGCCGCTCGGATCCCGCTATCCTTAGCCCTGCCCGCGGCGCTGCCGGTTCAGCCGCCACCCATGGCCTTGAGGGAGGAGGGACGGATCCGGTCGCCAGCGTCACTCCCTGCCCTGCGGTCCCCCCTGTCCCGAGCCACTCGGCCACACGCCGGGCGCCTTTCCTGCAGGATCACGGGCTGGTTTTAGCGATAATAATCCCCATGTCCCTTCCTACACCCCTCCAAACACCTGAGCTGGGGCTCCCGCTCGGAGCATCCCCCAGCCCCAAACCCTTCCCTGGGCCCAACCCCATATTAGACATCAGAGCATCCACCACGCTTCACAGCAAAGAGCCCTGGCCGTGCCACATGCCTCTTGTTGCCATTGGGAGCAAATTGCTGGCAGCGGATGAAGCAGATAAGGGACGGGAGACGGGGAGAGGCCCCCAGATAAGGTGCTAAAATTAGACTGGAGACAACACGGCTCGAAACAGCCGCTGGCACCGCGGCGCCCGCTCCCCTCCCACCGCTCCCCTCGCCGGGCCACCGCGGCAGGAGCAGGGACATCTCCAACCGGATCAGGTTGCTCACAGCCCCGGCCAACCTGGCCTGGAATGTTTCCAGGGATGGGGCATCCACCACCTCTCTGGGCAACCTGGGATGGGGTTCCACCACCCTCAGCGTGAAAAATGTCTCCCTTGTGTCCAGGCTGAATCTGCCTCCCTCCTGCTGCGTGGCCATGGATGGGGACAGGGACCTGCTGAGTGGCCATGCCTGGTGATGAAGACCTGCTGTGGGGCCATGCATGGGGACACGGAGCTTCTGCGTGGCTGTGGCCAGGGACACGCTGCCCGGCTGCGCCCAGGGACACGCCACGTGGCCATGCAGAGGGCTGGGGACCTGCCACGCGGCACAGGATGGGGACAGCTTGGTGGTGGCCACGGCAGGAGCTGGGAGGCCCTGGAAGAGGACTGTCACACGGAGAGTCCCCAAACTGAGCGCAGGGTACAAAACCATAAACCCATCTCCCACCTTGGGTCCTCCTGTCCCCATCGCCACCCGCCACGGTCCCTCCACGCCGGGCCGTGGGTGCCATATCCACGTCCCAAAGCCAGACAGGTGTCCCATCGCCGTCCCCTGCCCTGTCCCCAGGCTCCTACCTGCTGCTGGCTCTGCTCCTCCAGGTTGAGCTTGACCTCGAGGGACTGGCGCGCTTCGAGGAAGGCTTTGCGGTGCTTGCGGTCGGCCATGTAGTAGGACATGGTGCCCACCGTGATGGCGCAAAGGTAGATGGCAACGTTGGACAGGATCTTTGGGGACAGAGAAAAGGGGACAGGGGTGAGCGGAGCCCGGAGGCGCCCCGGGGGCGACGCCGGCGTCACTGCAAGTCCCTGTTTGGGTAGAGCCTGATGGGTGAGAGTGGGAAAAAAATAAAAAATATTCAAATGCTGGAGGAGGACACAAAACACAACCTGGGGATAGATCACCAAACCGCAGCCACCGTTAGCCGCTGGGGGACTACCACGGGAGGGACCCCCCCCCGGCGATGACGCCCTGAGCATCCCAGGAGACCTCGCGTTCCCTGCAGGCTGGCGCCGCTTCGTTAAAACTTGTGGAGATGTTTTGGAAAAAGGCAAGGTGGCCCTTGGGGGAAGGCGAGCGGCTCTGGGCGGCGCACGTGCCATGCGCTCCCCTCACCCCGCCATGGGAATCGCATCCCTTTGTGCAGAAAAAGTTAATGAAAACAGGGCCAAACTCTAAAATCCTGTGTTTACTCACACTCCTGCCCCTCTACATCCCTCTCAGCGGCCAAAAATAGGGATGCAGCAGCGGAGATGGATGTCCCAGCTGCTGACCAGGAGAACCCACTCTGTTTTCTGTGGGGTTTCACGGGAGCGTGGCGTGGAGCCGTGCTGCCTTGCCTGGGGTCGGTCCCAGCGCCGGGCTGGACTCCGTGTCAATCCCAGCTCCATAGGCTGGACCCCACGGTTGGAGATGAGATCAGCATCCCTCTCCTCATTCCCAGGACTGACCTCGTCCCCTCTCTGGTCCCCGGTCCCTGCGTGTCCCCCGTCCTCTGAGGTTTTACCACCCCATAGCATCAAGCCCCCGAGCAGCCCGGGTCTCCGCGCACGGAGGAGCGGCTAACCCCCTCCACGCAGAGGGAAACTGAGGCACGGAGGAACCACGCCACGCGGTGCAACAAATACAGGGCCAGGGTGCTGGCGTGGCACCGTCCTGGGGCTGAAAAAATTATTTACAGTGAGGAAACTTTTTTTTTTTTGAGGAGGAAAGGACATGGAACCCCCAGCTGATGCTCCAGGGCCAGATCCTGCCCCAGACCCCACTGCTGCAGCCAGGGGATCCCCGGGAAGTGCCTGCACCCACGGCTCGGCAGATGGCGAGCGAGGAGCCGTCTGGAGGTGGGCATGGAGAAGAAACCCCCAAAACAAGCAGCCGCTTGCTATTTTTAACCAAGCTCTCAGGTTGGCATGACAACGGACCACTTCGGCGGGGCCGGACGGGCACGGGGCAGCTCGGCACAGCTCGGCACAGCGGGGTCACCGGGAAGCC